>VUQG01045484.1:0-29620 GCA_015106755.1 Etia nguti | reverse complement strand
GAATTTGCATAATTATGATGAAGGAACTGACCTCCCAGCCCATTGTTCCCTCAGTGGGCTGGTTTCAGTCATTATGCAAATGTACTGTTTATAAGGTTGGGGAAACCTGCAGTCAGCTGAGACTGAAGAAGTCACTTGGATGAGTGACGAAACGTTTCTCCCACTGAAAATGCTACGTCCAGATGAACAGAATCAACTTTTTGGGGACTTATTGGTTAGTTTTGCTAGCTTTTGCTCACGAGAAAACATATATTATACCTCATATTTCAAATATGATCTGGATATGATCATAAGCTATGGTCATACCAGAGAGCACCTGACCTTTCATTGTGAGAAAATGAACCTTTGATATATTGCATTTGAAAAGGGCAAGTGTATTAATCTCACTAACACTGTATACACAAACATAAATTTGAATTTAAAAATTCCCAAACGAAGGTAATTAATCAAAATTAAGCATTCTTTGATGAAGACCACGGTTTTAAATCATATATTTGTTCTGCTATATGATACATACCGTATATGGCTGTAAAATTGAAGAGATCTTGGAAGCGGAGTGTTTTCCGTGATCGACTCTGAATGCAGCACTACGTTTGTACGTCACAGCGTCACAGCCTCGCCCCTCCCTTCTTGAGTGTGCGTGCACGGCTTCTCCACTGAATACTAGACATCATGGTGAGCTTTTACCGTTGTTTCCTTCATATTTTGGACCGGTTTAAATAAACAGATTCGCTCGTATTTGTCTTCAAGCGCTTAAAGATTAAGTTCAGCAGCTTCTAAGTCATTAGTCAGTTTCAGCGGCAGTTTGGCTCCCCGTTAGCTGGCGGTGCTAACCGGCAAGCAAGCACATGGGCGTTGTGAATGCGCTAGCGGCTAAGCTAAACAGCTTAAATGTGGAGCTGTGTGTCATTACATAGGTTGTGATAAAGCTGGCAGATTTATGGCAGCGAACGGAGAAAACTGATGTTTGTGGTTGCTTTGGTGATGCTCTCGCTGCTCTTCTTCCTCTCGTTTAGCAGGTTAGCATGCTAACGGTAGGTTATCATTTGTGCTTTGTGACTGTTTGAGGAACAACTCAGCAGTTCTAGACGCTAATAAATGGTTAATAATTGCGCTATAGGCGGAAAGAGTGAACGTGACCAACAAGTAACTTGTTTTACCAGCTATCACGAGCCACAGATATTTACAGATTTACACTGTGCTTATTTTCTTATTAATTTGTCTAAAAGCTTCTAGCGGTTTCCAGTGTATTAGGGGCGGGGCTCCACTGTCGCTGCTGCCTTCACGGCCGGGAACTCACGCCTAGCAGCAACATATACATATATATTTCATTTTTAAGTTTGTTAAAATGTAACATTTTGTGGCTTTTTTGAACTGTATAAATTTTACTGTGATGATCATTGTGTGATTATTGCCTTTCTTTGTAGGCGTCCTTATCGATGGCCCCGGTCAGCATCTTCAAACATGGAGCAGATGAAGAAAAAGCAGAGACTGCCCGACTGGTGGGTTTCTTTGTCCGAGATTTATCTTTGTCATAAAAAATGTGTTTATTTTGTTTTAGGTTCAGTTAAATGTTTGAATTTTTCTCCCTCTAGTCGTCTTTTATTGGCGCCATCGCTATTGGCGATCTGGTTAAGAGCACTCTTGGCCCGAAGGGGATGGTAGGTTGATTCAAACCTCAAGAGTGCTACTGCTGATTTTTAGTCTAAGGAAACACAAGAATAAGTTGTAATCAGAGGGTTTCTCTTTCTCTTCAGGATAAGATCCTGCTTGGTGGCGGGAAGGGCGGCACAGTGACTGTGACCAATGATGGTGCGACCATCCTGAAAGCTATCGGCGTCGACAACCCAGCTGCCAAAGTTCTGGTTGGTGAGTCGAGACGCTTGACACTTTGGCATCCACGTTAAAGGTTTAAAAGAAAAAATAAACAATAATGAAAAGGTTTCTTGGAGCTGAATATGCACTACCTCACTAAAAGTAGGCTAACGAATAAAAAAGCTGACTTAAAGTATGGTGTTCATGCTTATTGGTTAAGACACAGTAAAAAATACTAATTAAGTGTAATCTCAAGTTCCTTTGTGATAAAATGATACCACACTGTGACCTTTTATCTGAGGTTTTGATGGGAGAACAATTGTGTTTGCAGACATGTCCAAAGTTCAGGACGATGAAGTCGGTGATGGGACGACCTCCGTCACCGTGCTCGCCGCAGAGCTGCTGCGGGTAAATACCTGTTTGTCTGACTCAGATTTCAAAGTAAAGCACACCCTGGTTCCCTGCTGTGGTGGACATCTGAGCCTTGCTCTCAGTCTCAGCTGTCAGTGTTGCCGTTACAGGAGGCGGAGCTTCTGATCGCCAGGAAGATCCACCCACAGACCATCATCTCTGGCTGGAGGAAAGCGACTCAGGCGGCCAGAGAGGCTCTGAGGGACGCTGCTGTTGACCACAGGTGAGGCAAAATTAAGATGTCCGTGTTTGTCTTCTTGCTGTCACCTTCCTCTGTCCCTGCCTCATCATCCTCTCTGGTCTCCATAGCAACGACCCAGCTCGTTTCCAGGAGGACCTGCTGAACATCGCCCGCACCACACTGTCCTCCAAGCTGCTCACTCACCACAAAGATCACTTCGCCAAGCTCGCCGTCAACGCCGTCATGAGACTGAAAGGCTCCGGAAACCTGGAGGCCATCCACATCATCAAGAAGCTGGGAGGCAGCCTCACCGACTCCTACCTGGATGAAGGTGAGGCCGTGCAACGTCACGGACCTCCTGTCTCATTCCTGATTGGCTGCAGGACTTTAATGTCTGTTGTGCTTGGTTTTTGTACCATGTCTAGGTTTCCTATTGGACAAGAAGATTGGAGTAAACCAGCCAAAGAGGCTGGAGAACGCCAACATCCTGATCGCCAACACCGGCATGGACACTGACAAGATCAAGGTAAAAACACTGGGTCGCTGTCAGGAGACGTTACAAGTTTGTGAAAGAAAGCGTGAGGATCTAAATCGGCTGCTTCCTGTTCCTGTGTGATCGATATCGTGATTGTTTGTTTTTTTGCGTCCGTCAGATCTTCGGCTCCAGGGTTCGCGTTGACTCGACGGCGAAGGTCGCAGAGATCGAACTCGCAGAGAAAGAGAAGATGAAGGAGAAGGTCGACAGAATCCTGAAACACGGCATCAACTGCTTCATCAACAGGTACGACCGAGCCGCCAGAGCACGTTTGTGTAACCTGTCAGGTGTTCTGCTTCTGTCCTCCCCGAGGTCTAATCACATCGTTTCTGTTGGTCAGTCTAACCTGAAGGTCTTAGTGATGCTGAACTGTGAAGCTTCTTTTAGTTTTTCATAAAGGGCGTGGCAGCTGCATTATTGCCCAGTCAGGCCCAAACCTCACACGTGTAATCGAAGGTTGATGCAAACACGCCTGCATGCCAGAATTCAGGGGCTGTCATAGCACCATCTTGTTGTACACCTCATAGCTGGATTACCACAGCTGTCTATAATTTGGTCAGGGATGTTTTAAAAAGTCGAAGGTGCTCACTTTATCTCAGTGTCACTCACCCCAGTGTTTGTTTTCTTATCCCTTCGTACAGGCAGCTCATCTATAACTACCCAGAGCAGCTCTTCGCTCAGGCTGGCGTCATGGCCATCGAGCACGCCGACTTCGCTGGCATTGAGCGCCTCGCTCTCGTCACTGGTGTGTATGCATATACAAACACGTAAAAATGAACTGTTCTTTAAGAAAAGGCATGTTTTAAAATCTTTTTCATGTGTTAAATACTTGAAAAAAATGTGACCTTCACTGATTACTGATGTAATCTGATCAGGTGGGGACATCACCTCCACCTTTGACCACCCAGAGCTGGTGAAGCTCGGGCACTGCAAGCTGATCGAGGAGGTGATGATCGGCGAGGACACACTCATCCACTTCTCCGGAGTTGCCATGGGTACGAACACGCACTGAGGACTTGAACTCATTTTTCATAATGACATACTCACGTTTAGCTCCTCCTCTTCCTCAGGTGAGGCATGCACCGTCATCCTGCGGGGAGCGACCCAGCAGATCCTGGATGAGGCGGAGCGCTCGCTGCACGACGCTCTGTGTGTGCTAGCACAGACGGTGAAGGAGCCACGCACCATCTACGGAGGAGGTAGGCGCGCACACATATCAGCTGACCTAAAACTACAGCACTGTCCTCCATCTTCACCCACCTTACAGCAGAGCACAAAAAAATGCTGCACATGTGGAACAGTATGGTTGTTAGGGATGGGAATTTGTGTTAGCAGCGCAAATTCATGCTCACGTCCTTTAGTGCAATGAAAATAGAGGTAATGTTTAAATCCACACTGCAGAAGGCGCTGCTGTTTTCCTCCTCCGGTACACGAAATGAAATCAGCTGATTGTAGCACATGGAACCAATAGGTGGGCTCGATCAGCAGGCCAACAATTCCGAGGAACTGCTACTGGGAGCCAGTTCTCGATTTCCATCCCTAATGGTGGAACTAATACCATCTCACACCTGTGTGTGTGTTCTGCTCCTCATCAGGCTGCTCTGAGATGCTGATGGCCAAGGTGGTGAGTGATCTGGCCAATAGGACACCAGGAAAGGAGTCGGTTGCCATGGAGTCATTTGCCAAGGCTCTGAGGATGGTAAAAACTAAAACTCCGATCCTACAGTTGTAAATTATAGAAATTTCTGTGATTACAACCACACCTGACTTTGATCTCATGTGTCATCATCCGCTTCCTCTTCCAGCTGCCGACCATCATCGCAGACAACGCCGGATACGACAGCGCCGACCTGGTGGCTCAGCTCAGAGCTGCACATCAGGAGAACAAGACCACGTTTGGACTGAGTGAGTGATGCTCACAGACAAGCACACATCACCTCATCTCAAAGCTAGACGAACAATAACTATAATTTTTAACAAACACACATTTCCATTATTTAAAAAAAAAAATCAAGGTTTATTCTTGAACCTGTTTATTCTTGAACCTGTACTGCTCGACTAACACAATCAGAACCACGGCTAGCTGCATACCGACTGAAACTAACTTCCTATGAAGATGGGTAAGTGCAGCTAATGCCAGAGAGAAAATAGAAAGATGATTACCTATGTGGCTAAAGTGAGGGATGGGCAAATAACTAAGCTAACATTATAAATATCTAACATCAACAGGTCGTATAAAGACAGTTAACTATTTAGCTAAATCTAAAAATGGCAGACTACAGCTTATGTCATAGACAGCTAGTATCATAAAGATGGGTAACTACCTAAGTAAACTCGCACATAGAAAGCTAGCTAAAGACTGTTGTAGAGAGGTCTAATATCTTGATATCTTTGGTCGAATGCTTAGCTAAAGAGATAGGATAATGTTGCAGAGACACCTAATCTAGAAAGATTAACTATGTAGCTAACGTCACAGACAAAAATGCTAAATAAGGCTGTGTCATATAAAAACTGCTAACTGTTTGGCTAAATTCACAGAAAGAAAGTTGACTAAAGCTGGTGTTATAGACAAAAAGTTAATGTCATAAAAGGATAGCAACTGAGCTAAAGCCACAATAAGACAACCAACTACCACTTGCACCATAAAGAGGTACCTAACATCTTACAAAGAAGTTAACTACCTAGTTTAAACCGCATTTTGAAGTGAATAATACAAACTGCTTACTAACTTAGCATACTGTTTCTCTTGTTTTATTCTCGGGATTTGGTGGTTAAGAAGCTCTTAGATTCTAACAGCGTCTGTGTTTCCCCGCAGACATGTCTGATGGCACAGTGGGAAACATGGTGGATCTCTGCATCACAGAGTCGTTCCAAGTGAAGCGCCAGATGTTGCTGAGTGCGTCCGAGGCTGCCGAGATGATCCTAAGAGTGGACAACATCATCAAAGCTGCACCCAGGTCAGTTCAGTCCCTTTCAGATCATCTAAGTTTGTTTGTACCAGATTACAGAAGTTTACTCTTCATTGCTGCTTGTTTTGTAGGAAGAGAGTTCCCGACCATCACCCCTGCTAGAGGAAGAGGAGGATGAGAAAAAACAAACGGGGATCACTTTAGTTATTTATCACTTCTGTGTAGTTCAAATTACATCAAATTATGAAATGTTTTTTCTCTGTTAAATTCTGACTGGATGCACAGACAAGCTGGCTGATGCTAACTAACCACCAGACACAGCTAACGTCAGAGGCTCTGCTAATGCTAGCTAATGCTGTGTAGTTTCTGCATAAAGTAAAGATGAGAAGTCTTCACACTGTTTGTTTTTTTTGTTTTTTATGTTAACATTAGCTGAGCCCTTGGCCGAGGCTGGGGTTGTAGCAGCTATGCTTAGAAAGGAAGTTTGAACGTTGTTTTGTTTACTGAATAAATGAACCGGTCGCCATTACCTGATTCTTTTGTTGTTTGTTGTTGTTATTTATTAGGTTTTTCGTTGTTTGGCATTCATATTTAACACTTTCCAAATAATAGAAGTAATCACTGCAACTGAAAAATCTGAAGCAGATTTAATCTTGTAAAATTAGACTGTACATCAGGTTGGTGCAGGTTTCTAGATGTCTGATGAGTTGTTCTACTGAGATCAGCAGCTTGGAAACTGAAAATCTAGCACTCATTTTCAAGGTAATGCATTTACTGGTTACTTTATTAGCTACATCTCGCTGTTACCTGGCTTGACCCACATTTGCCTTCAGAACTGCCAAAGATATTTTGGTCCATGTTAACATGATGTCATCACACAGCTGCAGTCATGCATGAGTATGTTGCACATCCATGATGCAATTCTCTCATTCTGCCACATCCCAAAGCTCCTCTGTTGGATGGCGATCTGGTGACTGTGAAATCATCTGTGACTGGCTGATGTGATAGTTGTATTAACATGTCGTAGAGCAGGTGAACGTAATGAGTACTTTTATATAAAGGTGTAAAATATATACAGATTTATTTATGATCAGCTGTTGTGGTGAGATACACCAGAAATTACATTTCATAACCTGGAAGTGAGCAAGCAGAAGATCAGGAGTGATGATTATTGATTGATCTGCAGTAACTTCCTGAGGTCAAAGTGACTAAGACCTCAGTGTCAACAGTTACTCAACCAGACTTAATCACACAGATGGCTTTTCACAGAGAAATGGGCAGGGATAGCTCAGTAGGTAAAAGCGGTTGCCCCATGATCGGAAGGTCGGGGGTTCCAATCCACTGAACGGCTACCCTGAGGTACCCCTGAGCAAGGTACCGCCCACACACACTGCTCCCCGGGCGCTGCACTGGTGGCTGCCCACTGCTTCACTGAGTGAATGGGTTAAACGCAGAGAGGAATTTCCCCACGGGGATCAATAAAAAGTAGGAGAAAAAAAAAAATGTTTAACCTTTAAGACTAGAAAAAAATTGCTCTTTCGGTGCTAGAAAACACAAAATGCTATTATTATTATTATTGTCATAAAGCAAAATCAGGGTTTTTCTCTTTGTAAAGGGGGGTTCTGTAATTTTAGAAAGTTCACCTTTAAAGGAGGATTGAGGGTCACTTCTGTTTTTTGCTCATTCAGATTGAAGACGTTTGGAGGTATCTGGGATTGTATCTCAGCAAGGCTGTTCTTAGGAGGAGGGTAGGTTTGTGAGTCATCTGAATAACAGTGTGAGGGGAGCAGGTGATGCTGAAAAGCCACCCACAGAAAAAACGTGTGCTGGTTAAAATAAGATTTAAACCGCTAAAGAGCAGTTCCTGTAATGCCCTCACAACTCTCCAGTCTACAGACAAGAATACAATAATCCACTGTGTGTAATGCAGCACTTGGATCTGAAAGTAGCAAGTACCCGGTCCTGGAGCTGGAGCTGGTGACAAACAACAGAGAAAAGGAGTTTAGAGATTAAAAGCAATTTGGCATGTTTAAAATCGGCTGGAACATTTCCAGTCAGAAGATGGGCATTAATAATAGACAGCACACTCAGCCCAACAGTTTCAAAGATCTCTTTGAATAGATGGGTGGGGGAAATGTCCAGGGAGTACACAGTGGGCTTCAGATGGTGGATGACTGATCGCTTCAGCCAAAGCAGAGAAAGAAAAATGAAGGAATACACAAAATGTCTGATAAATACTAGTTTAATATGATATTAGTCAAACAGCATCCTGGTAAGATGGTGTCATCCATTTGACCATATCTTGATGACAGGGTGCTAAGTTACCAGCTAAAGGTGCCAGTATACCCACCATGTTACTCACGTGCCGTCTGTGACATCATCACACATCGATTTATGCTGGCTGTTCTGGCACAGGCAGCCGCTGAGTCTCCTGAACAGTAGGTGTCAGCACTCAGATGATACCGCCACATCAACGTTGGTAAAGAAGGGGAAGAGGTCATAACTGGGAGCAAAGCTTTTTTTAATCTTTGAATCTCTATGAGTCTCTGGGCTTCTGTACTGATAAATGATTAAAAAAAAACACTATCTTACACTCGTGCCTTCAACCCAGCATCAGCAGTAAAAGCAAAACGCACCATGTTACAAAAATCGAGAGATGCTCAACTTGTAGAAATGGTCGCTATGCATATGATGTCAATTTTTATCCCAACTTTGTCGTACATGGCAGTTCGCAAGCCACTGAAGGGTGGGTCTAAAATTTAGCGGACTTCATTTGTAACATTAAGAAAAAATGTTCTGTGCCCTCTGGTGGCCATAACAGAGGTCCAGGTAGCTGAGGTGAAGTCTAGCAGACAGTTAGCAGCTACAGCGGTCTGTGATACCATCCACCTGTCAGTCAAAGAGGCCACGCCTCTAATAATGCAGACTTTAAGACTTTATACATTTTAATTTGTAAACCTGGTAAAATTATTTAAACAGGCACCGTTGTTATAAAGGGGGAAATCAAACGTGTTTATTTCTGCTGTAAAGTTTTAACATGGGAGTCTAAGGGGCTCAAGTCAGGTTGCTACTTTAATAATAAAAAATGATACATTAAAAAAAAGCCTTGGCCTCCCACGTTTGGACAAATACTGTACTGGTAGCTGAGAGAGCCTTTGGATGACTTAAATATTTGTTGATCCACGTTACCTAAAAGCTACTTATGTGATCAAATAGCCAAATAATAAAGACCTCTTCTGTCTGTTTAAGCTTTTAGGGGTGGACCTTCTCACAGTTTATTCACAGACTCAGATCCAATCAGACTTACAGTTCAGTCTGATAAACTTCCCCGCTGGGTGCCAAACAGCAGTCTCTCTGACTGGAAGATACAGACATGTTCAGGCTGCTGCTCCTGCTGTTTTTAACATGGATGAGCTCAGCGCTGGTCAGGTAGGACAATTAGACATTTGTTAATATGGTTGTTCTCTTTATATTACAGCTGTGCAGCCACCAGGGATTTACCAATAAAAAATGTCTGCTTTTCTTCTTTATTGTACATTTATCAAGGTGCTGTTTAGTGGACCTTCCTCTGTTGAGCCAAAACTAGGCCAGCTGTTTTCAAATTAAAAAAGACAATTTGAGATAAAAAGTTTTGAAATTTAAAAAAAATGCTTACAGAGATACTAAAATGTTCCATCATCAGCATACCTCTTAGACGGACACGTTCGATTCGTACTCGATTGCGAGCTGATGGTCTGCTGAACGAGTTCCTGAAGGATCACGCCCCTGACATGATTAACCGCCGCTACGCTCAGTGCTTCCCGTCCAGCACGCCGTCACTGAGGTTCGGACACACCAGCGAGAGGATCTACAACTTCATGGATGTAAGAAGAACAACACTGAGAGTCAGGGGAAGGGGTTGCTGGTTCAAAGCCTACAGCTATTATTAAAATATCCAGAGAGAAGTTTTAACCTTGTTGCAGTGATTTGAAAATTCCTCTAGGGGTCAGTGTTTTCCATAAATATGCTGATTTATTAAGAATGATTATCAGATTTAAGGGAAAGTTGCTCGGTTCCACAATATCAGGACAAAATTGTATGTCCTAAGTATGCAGCTAAGGTTGGACAGAAGCAGTATTAAAAAAGAAATAAAATAAGAAATAAGTTATAATTTGTACTGCATTTCCATTCTTTATGTCCTCAAAAGACATATGTCCCCAAAGTAAGACATAGTTAATTCCTACATATAGAAGCTTTAAAATGAAAACAAAACAGCCCAGTTTACTGAATAGAAACTAACTGCCAAGCTGACCAGAATATGTTAGCATAAATGCTAACATTAGCATGAGCACGTCACCTTTTTTATTTATCTCAGAGAATTTTTCAAATTAAAATCACAGCCACACTTTTTGTCCCTGCTGCTTTTCAGGCTCAGTTTTATGGTGAGATCAGTTTGGGGACCCCAGAGCAGAACTTTTCTGTGATTTTTGACACCGGATCAGCTGACCTCTGGGTGCCATCATCCTACTGCGTTAGCGAGGCCTGCGGTAACACCTTACACTACACAACACTACACAACACCAGTGTTGCGTTTTTAGGTCAGGGCAGCCTGACTTTGGTTTATTTTGTTCCAGTCTGATAAGAAGTTCAAGGTCTGTGTGTGTCTGTGTGTACTTGTATAATGATGTTGTAGGGACATAAATCTGACAAAGGCAAGTCCACATAAAGTAAATAACTAATTTTGTGTCTTCATGTAATGAATATAAGAAAAGGTAATATCTGTGTGTGTGTTTGTGTTCACAGCGCTCCACAGGCGTTTCAAGGCATTTAAGTCAGCTTCGTTCAGGCATGATGGTCGGAGATTTGGGATTTACTATGGATCAGGTCACCTGCTGGGAACTATGGCCAGAGACACACTGAAGGTCCAAAAGCTCTCAAAATTAAAAAGCTAAACTTCATTATTAAAATTAACTATACAGCTGCCACGATTAATTTAAAAAATATATCAAAATTCCACTTTTCATCCATCAAACTCAGTCTGACATTCAGGCACAACTAAAGGCGTACTTTTTTATCTTAATCAATTTGTTCCAGATTGGTGGTCTAACCATCCTGAACCAAGAGTTTGGGGAGTCCGTTTACGAACCTAGTGAATCATTCCTGACGGCGAAGTTTGACGGTGTTCTGGGAATGAGTTACCAATCCCTTGCAGAGGTTCTGGGCAGCCCTGTTTTTGACAACATGATCGCACAGAAGCTAGTGGACCAGCCAATTTTCTCCTTTTACCTGAGCAGGTGCATTCATATCAGGAACTCACCATTTCACCTCATTTAGATGCTCATTAGCTGTGTCCCAAGTCCTTGGCTGCATCTTTCGGAGGCCGCATTTGAAAGCCGTTTACGTCACAGCAAGGCGACAAAGGCTGTCCCAATTCTAAGGCTGCTCCAAATGAAGCCGACAAATGCGTCCTTCATTTCCCCGGATTTGAAGGATGGGTCTGGTGTATCCTTTGTGGCCCAACCTATCCCAGAATTCATAGCGCGGCACAGCCAATTCCAGTTTCCAACAATGGCGGCAGCTACTTAGTTTTAATATTACTCATTACTCTTTCTGGGTCACAAAATAAACTTTTAAGATATTTTCAGGTGAGAATGTAGCTGTGTAAACTTCAAATATCTGCTCGGTTTATCAAGACATCACATATTTGCAAAAGTGCTCCGACGTTTTCGGAGACGTCTGTTACCCACTAACTCGATAGCTGACCGGGAGGTCGAGGCACACTAGAGCCGGCAAGAACACCGGACTACCGGCACATCGTTTTCAAACCCCTTGGGTCTTTCGCTACTCAGGTTAAACATGATATATAAGTCACTCAGATAACTTAAAAATGTTATTGTTTGGCTTTTTTTCAGTGTTTTATTTGTTCCTGAGTAAATCGGTTTGGCTGAGATTAAAGTTATAGTTTTCACACAGCTGAATAAACGTCAAATAGAAAACTGATTAAACAGAAGTGTGAGATGGTTGACAATTTACTCCAGTGTCCTGTTATATTTTAGGGAGCAAGGGGCAGACGGCTGAGTTCATTAAACTCCACCGAGACAGCTGGTGACGCAAATCGGAAGGCTAGACTGTCCCATTTCACAGTCTCGCACTTCCGGCCTTCTCGGTCTTTGAAGGACACGGCCCACATAGACCGCAAAGGCCGGGTCCTTCGAAGGATGCAGCCTAGGAACATAGGTATTTTCAGGCTCAGAGGTGCATTAAAGGGAGGATAATTACTTGTTCCTGTCTGTTTACCTCTTACTACTCATGTGGTTGTTGGCAGCCCTGCTGAAAATCTGGATGAGTTTCTTCTTACATTGTAGATGTTAAGAGGGTATATTTTTAGAATTTCTGTGTAAGCAACTTTGAAATCATGCTTTGAAACAGGCAGAAGTTTCACAACAAGTTCTTAAGTATTGACAGAGTTTTGGTTGGTCAAGAGGTAAAGGCAGAGCTAGAGATAGCCACAGAGAACTGGAAAGGTCAAGGGTAACCAGGAAGTTCAAAAGGCTTATATTGTGAGCCGTGGAGATGAGGGTTTTTCCCAAGGTTTTAGTTTTTTAACAGGGTCTGCCTAGTCTCTGTCTAGGTCTCCAGTAGCTTCAGAACAAATCCGCTTGGCTTTACTGACAAGAGCATACTCGATGTTTTTGGGAGGTCTTATGGCTTCTAAGTATGCTTAAGTACTACAGGGTAACTCTACAATTTCGATTACAAGTATGTACATCATACATCATAGATATGATAGGATGAAGAAGAACAATCAGCAGGTGAACCAGGAAGATCCATATGGTTGTAATTATTTAAGCATTCCTCTAGTGTTTTAGGGGTCCACTCCAAGAGTATCTGGTTACCGACTGGACAGAGATGCTGTACTTCTTGAGGGATATAATATGAGAGTTTTTATCTTTTGTTTACTTAAATGTGAGTTTTGTGCCTGCAGAAAAACTAGTCGTACCAAGCCAGCAGGGGAACTGTTGTTAGGCGGAACAAACGAATCGTTGTATATTGGACAAGTCAACTGGCATCCTGTCACTGCCAAAGGATATTGGCAGATCAAGTTGGACAGGTACATTTTTTATTTCCCAACAGCTTTGGCAGTGTACTATGAACCGCTTGCAGTAGGAGAAACAGCACAAGACTTTTACCGATCCTTGTGAAGACATTCATTAATAGAAACATAACAATACCTAATGTTTCAGTGTGGCAGTACAAGGTGTGAACTTGCTTTGTACAAGTGGATGTCAGGCGATTGTTGATACTGGAACTTCCCTCATTGCTGGACCAACCAATGACATTTTGAGGCTCCAACAGCTGATTGGAGCAACACCCTCAAACTTGGGAGAGGTACCAAAATATGTAATCTTATAGTCTACTGAAAGACCAGAGGAAGCTACGACTTTTTTAAAGTAAATGTTTTACCTACAGAGGGGGCACTTAGACCTACTTATTCCTGCTTAAATAATAATATCAGATATTTCTTGAGAATACTACATGACTACCTCAAAGGAATTTTTTCAGCATGTCACTCCTCATTTTGTGTGTTTCAGTTTGTTGTCGACTGTGCCAGGTTGTCCAGTTTGCCTCAGGTGACTTTTGTCCTGAATGGAACAGAGTACACACTAACAAGCGAACAGTACATCAGAAAGGTAAGGAAGTCTTATTGTTTTCTTTAGCTTGTCTTAGAACAGCTGCCAGTCTTCTCTTTTTTTCTTTTCTTTTTCTTTCTTTCTTCTTTTGATGAAATAGTAGGAAGGGTAATTGTTTTGGCTTATTCAAAAATGTTTATTAATTTTACTATTTTAATGATGCACCTGTCAAATGGCTGAAATCAAAGAACTTTTTATGCATTTGCATTTTTTTACCTCGCCCCTAAAAGAAACCACATAAAAAATCACAAAAAGATCATTAATACATTCAGACTTGAATGTATCAGACATGCAGTCTTAAGTGCAAATTTAAGGTACTATTTACTGTTATTTGGCAGCTATATTTATTTTATATACTTAAGATTTTTATTAACAATTAAAATTGCTTAAGAAATATAATGTCTCTTTTATAAATAAAGCTACTTAACAACTACACAATCCACTTAAGAAGCAAAAACCAGCTGTTATTTTTCACACAAAAAAGTTTCCAGTTCTGTAACTGAAAAATTGCTGACTTTCCTTGTGATCATTTCAGTATTTTAAAAGTAAGTCAGACTTTTGTTTTTGTAGTTTGCTAGAAAAAAAAAAAGAAGTAAAAACTGGATACTGTTTGTCATCATCAGGAGACACTTGGCAAGAAGGAGTTCTGTTTCAGCGGTTTCCAGGCTGTGGACATTTTTTCCAGCACAGAACCTCAGTGGATTCTGGGAGATGTATTTCTGACAGAGTACTACTCCATCTTCGATAAAGGACATGACCGGGTTGGCTTAGCACGTGCCAGACACCCTCCTGAACCATAACCTATTGGCAAGTCTAAGGAGCTTGGAAAGAAAAGCGTCTGGACTTCTTTAAGTTCTTTAACCTGAAACCTTGGCTGATTGTGACCTACACCCGTTTTCACACCTTGGCTCGTGTCATTAGGTAGAGGATCAACAGGGGGTCCACGTCCCTCTTGGGGGACACTCCCATAGGGCTTAAATCTGGGACTCTCCACCATTTGACCATAGAACTGAAGAAGCTTATCAGATGAGAGGTGAAACGTCTTCAACCAACTTAAAGAAGTCCAGATGCTTTTCTTTCCAAGCTCCTTAGACTACGATGATCTGGATGAGTGAGAACCTTCACAGACAACCTATTGGCGAATTCAACAATCAATAAATACTGCACAATTGAAAGCATTTTGTCATTCTCTGACCTATTATTGCTTACATCATTTTCCAAATATGCTCAGGACAAATAACCGGCAAGAAACTGCTGAATATTGCTGATGATACCATTTGCCATTACTCCTGCCCCACTGAGAACAAAGTTAACATTTTATTTGAAAAAGTACAGTTATTGGAGGTTTAACATCAGCAACAGAGAGTGTACATTCATCACTTTATCTACATTTACAAAAGCATATGTGATTTACAATAATCACACAAAGAAAGAAGATTTTGTTCTTCTCCCCTGAGTACCAGTGTTTCAGTAAGTGTTACAGTTCCTCTAATGGCCACCAGATGGGATCCAAGAAGACTTTATTGAATTGGATGAGAACCCCGATTCTTTCAGCTAACTTGAAATGTTCTTGTGCGGGCTGGAAGTTATTCTTCAGCTAGAAAAATCACAAAGATTTTTATTACACGGGTTTCAACTCTACTAGTTATTGATTATTTTGATTATCTCCTTTTGCCTAATTTCTCAATTTTGGGAGTTTTTCTAAGGATTCATTAATGGGGGGGGGGTTGTAATTGTTGGAATGCCAGTTTAGAATTAGAGAGTAATTCCAGCAAATTTATTTTTAATGTACTACTTAATGTCTCAACGGGCCATGCTAAATTTGTACATTCTTATACACAAATTCAGAGAAAAGAAAATTCACACAAAACACCATATAGTGAGTTAAACAGCACAAGTTCTCTGCATCTTTATGAAAAAAATATGCATTTGGACTGTAGATGAATATGTAGATAATAAGCTTAAATCAACATGAAGATCCTGAATTGAGAAAGCAAAATGAATGATCTAAGTGATTGATTTCAGTGTTTAACCGTCCAAAGTCTGGCTCATCACAGTTATTCACGATTTCCCATTTTAAATTTGAAGTTGACCATTTAGTACAAGTTAAAGGTAATTTTTACATTTTTAAACTTGTTCAATGTCCAAGGTATGTCCAAGGTATTTCAGTCAAGTAATTAAGATTGGACATAAATATATTATTGGACAAATATATTGTTCAGTAATTGTATGAGAAGAACTGTGGTTCTGAATAAGAACGGGGATTCTGGGAGTGAATAAGTGTTTTTTTTTTTCTGGGGGGGGCAGTAAATTGTTTTTGAAGTGTATTACTACAGTGATTGATTTAATTATTGAATGATTCATTGCTAGAACGAGGAAACCTGGGAGAATTTTTTTTAAAACACTACATATTATAAAAACATTGTCAGCACAGTCATGAGTATTTATCTTTAATAATAACTTAAACCTCACATGATTAAAATGGGGGCTCATGCTAGAGCTGAAGAGTAGTTGTTTGGGGTTGTTTTTTTTTTTTTCATAGATCATGGTGGGAACAACTGATAAACCCAAAACCCTAGTTCAAAAGACATCCCTTCAGAGGTCATGTATATCCTGTTTTCCAAGTATTTTTGGTTAAAAACAACAACATTAAAGAGTCTTCCTCCTAGGCAACATGGGTATTCCTGTTACTCCATTTGGTCTGACTAAACAGCTGAAGTTGTGGCTGGTACTTATTTCTTTTCAAAACTCTCTGATTGGGAGCTGGTGTTTTTCACCTCTTCATTGTCATTGGTTTCTTCCTTCTCATCCTCCTGAGTCCCTGTTATTCCCTGGAAGTCGTAATCGGGGTCAGGGAGCTGCAGAGTGTCTGAGGTTGGACCAGGGGATCTCCGGGACTGGAATCGAGCCAGTCCCTGTTTCCGCCGCCCCAGTCCTTTAGGACTTGGCAGGCTGCGGACCGATGCCTTTGAAGTCTGCCTGGAGAACTGGAGTGAAAACTGACGCCCTCGTGGTTTGGTTGGCTGACGATTATGGCCATTGACAGTTGTCCACCGAAATTCTTTGGGCCCAAGTTGAGTGGGGGAACAGCAGAGAGAGGATCCAGTCCTGGAAATACAAAGAGAAAAAAATATATATCAATTCTCGCCTAAAGAGGAAGTCTAAGATTTTAAGATACTGGGGTAAAATTATTAATTTTTCAAAACCTTTTATCTCGAAAGTTTGATGGACGAACATGGAGTTGAATATCGTTAAAAAGGACACTGGCTGATCACCTTAGGGTTTCCAAGCCTGGTGCTTCATCAGTGGGGGAAGGATTCAGGCCATTCTGAGGTTTGGTATACGAATCCACATTTTGGCAAACATCACCACATAATGGTGGGCTGATGACAAGCTGGGGAAAAACAGAAATGGAGCTTTCCGGTGAGGGTGGGTTGCTGTTGACCTCTCTTAAGGTGGACAAGGTATCCATGGAAGGCTGAGACATGAACAGCGAGGAACGTGGAACATTGACCTCTGGTCCTGCATTGACCCTGGATTTAGAAATGACCAACAGAAAACATAAAAGATCAGATCATTGTAATCCGTGGACAGTTGGGTCTTAATATATAAATTATTAAATAGAAACCTTTGGTACTATCAGTAGGATACCAGTTGCACAGCTTTTCATACTTTAAATATTCTAATACCTGACATCTGGGAAGAAACTGCCAGTTGCATCACTGCTGTGTCGTTTGAAGATGGGTCGAGGGGGTCGGAGGTCAGGAGGTTCCTGAACACTAAGCAGACGGCGGACTCGACCCAAAACCTGCAAACATTAAAAATATAAATATAGACCTGGGTGCCCCTTCATGCTTTGCAGCATCATTTATTCGCTGGTTGCTGTAGACACACCATTGGCTGCAGCTCTCTCTCGCTGCCAGCCACACTCACTGACAACAATAACAACACTGCAGGACCCAGTACCATATTTAAGTCGGCGTGGCATGATTGCAGATGCCGTGCAGGTGCCTCCGCCTTCCCTGCACGGCACCGCAAACCACACCCCGCCACACACTGTACAAGAGTAGCTTTGCATGATTCACAGTTCAAAATAATTCTTATGTATCTTTTAACGGACTCCGGTGGAGTCCCTCAGTCTATCCTCTTTATCAAACAAGCCATCACTTTAAGGTCACCCTCCCTATAAGCCAACATTCTTCTGATTGGGTACCCCCCTTATGAATTAACAGCTTTGACACAAAGTGGGTGGGGTTTCTTTGAATCAGATGACCAAAAAAGGAATATCCCTTCTCTGTGGCATCAAACAGGTCGAAGTGCAGAAAAAATATCCAGAAACCAAGCATTTAGAACAGTTTAAAGCCTTAGGGTTTACCACACAGGGGTTACTTGTACATATTTGACCTTACTATTAAAAGGTTGGTTTAATATGAACATCCAGCATTAGAATAGGACATATGTGGCAGAAAACAAGGAAAAGTATAACAACAAAAGTATAACAAATCCAGAGAAAGGCCTAAAGATGAAACTGTTTAACAAAAAATATCTCTCAAGGTCAATGCCCTTATTTATATTTCCGTAAGTACTTATTTTTCTACTCTCAGCAGTTTTTATACTTACCTCCTTTTTTCCAGAAATCAATTTTAAATTAAAAAATGAAAGCAATAAACATTTTACCGACTCTTGGCGCCGCGGCAAAGTATAGTCCTGTTGCCGCTGATGGTCGTGGCTAACATCAGTGTCGTCAAACTGTAGGATGTCCGAGAGACTGGAAGAGACGTTGAAAAAGAGTTCGTCATGCTGATAAAACTTCTCTAAAAAGAAACTAATTCTCCAACAGCTAGCACTTCTGTGACAATACACCCACACACACTGAGCTAAAATGTGAAAACATAAACTCCAACACGTCCTTCAGAAAATATGTTTGTTCTCTAGAGGATTATAACTGTGCATCAGCCGCTAAACTTGATCTCTGACCCCATGTCGGTGGTGGAGCCAAGAAATGAGGGGATGCAGTAGTCTGCAGCAGCCAGCGTGTATGGTGGCCGTGCATCGCAGTCATTCCAGTAAATGTCTTTGGTCATGTGAGGCATGTTCATGTGCATCTCGTCCACTGCCAGGAGAGACACCTGCAGGAACAGGTAAAGAGGAAGGATGAGGCGTGTTCAGTTTTCAAGAGACATTGTTTATAAAAATTAACTGAGTAAGACTGAATAGGTGAGAAAATTTTTAATTTTACATTTTCTCAATATTTTAACCCAGGAGAATCTTTCATAGTCAAATCTAATCCAGTTGACTGTTTGTTCTTCTTGGAAGAATGGATATTATACAATTATAAGAGGAAGAAAACTGCTTAAATTACTATTTAAAAGACTTCAACAATATTTTTAATTATTTTTTATACTTAAAGATAGTTCAGGTAAGGAATTTACAAAAGATGGCACAATATATTGTATTAAATATCACATTTAATTTTCTTTTAAGTTTATTTTCTAATCTTGTTATTATTTATTTTTTAATTTATTTGTTGTTTTCATTTTCTTCTTAATTACTAACTTGTTTAGCGTTAGTTTATTTCTTTATTTCTGTTTATTTGTGTATTTACTTGTGTTTTATTTTCCCAATAATTCACTCTAAAAATTACTGATTTATTTATTTTCTGTTATTATTATCTAAAATTTTCTCCATTTTCTCTGTTTATCTATGTAAACAAGGATGTCATTAAAAGTATATTATGGGATAAATGTTTAGCCAGAATGAAAAATAAAACAGATTGTAAAAAACAGTAACTTTGACCAATATCAACAAATAAATGACAAATTAAATGGTCAGTAAATCAACAGGATTTAATACAAAGAAAAATGAATATAGAGGCTCACTGAATGAGAAACATCAAATGTCACATCTTAGGAATAAACTGATGTCCACATTTATTTTTTCTATTATTTTGGGGTCTGTAATGACATTCTTTAATTGAGTAATTTACTTATTTGTTCATAAATGAGTGAATTGAGCAGTTTTTATGATTACATATTTGCAAATGTGTAGTCGTAGTTCTAGCTCTAGCATGCTAATAAAAGTATGAATTATTTATTCATAATATTAACTGTTACACAAAACAATGGCAATGTAACAACTATTGTATTTTGATTTCTATTTTTTTATAAATAAAAAAAAAAATCTATGTTGTAAGTTTTGTCATTATGATTTATTTAGTGCAAGTTGATGTGGAAATTCATTTAGAGTGAAATGAAACAGAGTAAAAAGTGAAAGTTTACTCTAAAAGCTGCTTTTGAGTAGCTTGTGTTTAAATTGTGTGTAGCTGGGCCTCATGTGGCATCATATGCTTGACTTCCTTGTGTGATGTAAAAATAAAACGAAGTGTGGAAATGTTCCAGAGTATATTTTTGTCCATCATGAGAAACTTGTAGGCAGCTCTTTTCCCTCTGTTCCATTCTGCTCCCTGACAGACCACAACAGTGTCTCATGTTCCCTTTCTGTCCACAATAAAGTCAAAAGTGTTGGGTGTACCAGAGCAGACCCTGAAAATATGAGACTTTAAGCTGCCGCCATTGCTGACCTGAAGGTTCCTGTCGATGATCCAGTTCGCCTCAAAGTCATCGTCATCATCGCCAAACGGGTTGATCAGCTGCTCTGCTACCTGCCAAACAAACAAACAAACATGTCTGAAAATCAGTCAAACTAAAAACACAAAACTGCCTATATGTAAAAAAAAAAAAAAATTTTTAAATCTCTAAACAGAGTTATTTAAGTTTCACTACTTGACCCAACAGAATTTAGTGCACCAGTTTCCTGTTACTACTGCTCGTGACAATCGAGGTGGCTGTTGTCACTGCTCTGTAGGTTTCCTCATCTCTGTTTAAGGGATTGTTCAAGTTTGCTTGCATTATAGTAATACCAGTATATGTATCCCTAATTTCTACAAAATATTGTTTTTGAGAGGATGAAGCAGCTTTAGTTTCTTTTAACTTGACACTGAGAACAAAAACATTTATAACCTCACTACTTGTGACACTGGCTCATGCAATATTTCTGGCTCATGTCCACCAAGTAGATTATTATTAACTTTTTGCGATGTGTTATTTATATAACAGAAATACATCATGAGACGGAAGAAGTCAGCCACACATGTACTGATGTCTTTCAGGCAGAAGAAAAACAAGATAGACACATAATTTTCTGCATTATATATTACATACAAAACACATATGAATGCAGATAAATAGCTATAACACTAACATGTGTTATTAAATAATTAATCTGAACATATTGAAATAGCTCATGTAAACTTTGCCTTATTTCCCAGTCAGCATCCTCCTTCCACTTTTATAACTTGTACTCCTTCCATTAAAAATACATTTTGTTTGTGTTTGTCTAGCATAAGAACTGTGTGTTTTTTTGGTCTATTACTGCCTATCTTATTTCTGCATTAAGTACTAGATCAATAAGCACTTGAATTAATAAATATGCAAATCATGTAGATTACATACATTAGCATATGTTACTCTATCTCTATGAAACTGCAGGACACATCTTCCATGAAAAATATCTGTATAAATATATATTTGTTGTATAGCAAACTTGAGGAATAAAAAAGTCCAAAACTAAATTTTAATTTTCAAAGTATTGCCAGTACAGCACAAAAGCCCCTCTGCAGGCTTCCAGACAGGAACCAATCAGACAAAAGTGGGCTTTCACATAGGTGTGACTTAATGAGACATGAGATACATGGCTTGTATCTCATGTTTCAAGTTTTGCTTGAATTATCAGTCATGCAAAGCTACTCTGGTGAAGTCTGACTAAAAATATAAATTCACAAGTTTGTTTTTACATATTCACAAATTGTAGGAAAGAATTTATTTGACCTTAAGCCAACCACAGTAGAAGAAGAACTGCAGCAAGGTGAAAATGGGGACGTACAGGTCAAGGTCATGACCTTGGTAACCACGGGTGTGGTCAAGAAACTGTCGACCAATTAGACAAGCAAAGAAAAAGGTGTAGACAGCAAGAGTGACGACCTAAAAGGAGAGAGAGATTGAGAGTGTCGTTCAGATTCCTTCTTCTCTCTGTGGGAGATTCAGAGCTCTGATTCAGTTAGTGTAATGATTATGATGTGATTACATGAGCTACATCCGTAGCAAACATGCTGCTGTGGCAAGTATGAAACAGGGAGGGCAGACACAGACCTGCGTATAAACCAGAGGGACGCCGACCCAGTTGTAGCCAAAAAGAGTCGCACACCAGGTCCTGAAGCGATTCATTTCCTAACAGAGAGAGGAAACAGCAGTCTTTCCCCAGCTGCCAGCAAGCCGTGAATTTCTGTAACTCAATAGGCTAATTGGAAAAAGAGTCTCATTTCCCCTTCTGGGAAAGCTGAGTGTCACATTACCTACATGTCTCCTCTATGTGGTCACAGGCTAACGGGGGTTTTAGGATCTAAACTGGCTCCGAAGGATGAATGAGTGTGCTTTGAGTGCTTAAGAGCTTTTTCCTCTCTAACAGCATATGTCTGTAATCAAATGGGAGCGTTGATAAATATAAAACTTGTTTGATTATACCATTCTGTATTGTATTGTTTTTTACCCTGATATTATTATGATAATGTAAGCTATAAGCATCTACTTTTATTAATAGTGATGCATTATAAATGAGACGTAAGTGGCTGAGCGCTTAAAACCATTGGGAAGTGTTGACAGAGGTCAGGTCTAATGGTTGTTTTGTTACGCACTTCTATGGGATCAAAAATCTTTTTGCAGCTGTAAACAGCATAAAAGATGAACATAGCTTCTGGGTCTGACACCGGTCAACAAGCATTTTGGTACTGGCATTTTTTCACCTGTGCTGTAGCAGATTTTACTTGCTGACACCAAATGTAAAAAACAAATGTTTTTGTCTAGCACGTTATGTTTTTTAGTTATGATTTTCAAAGTATTGGATGACTTTAATGACTGGGCAGAAACACCGATGCATTTCAGCATTTAAGAAATAAGTTTGTTTTCCAGAAAAGTAAAGCCAGCATTAAGGAAGGTGTTTTTGTTGGTCGTGAAATCCGCGAACTGATGTTTGATGACGTGTTTAAAATGAAACCGAAGCCTAATGGATCATCACCACGTGAAGCATTCATGTAGCTTGTCCAGAATATTTCTTGGCAATCACGGAGCAGAGAAATTATCCACAGCTGAGCTTGTGGATAACGCGCTGAAAGCATAACAGCTAATGAGTGCCAGAATATCAATGAAGATGCACGTCTTACATTGTCATCTCAACTTTCTTCCACCAAATCTGGGTGATGTCAGTCTCGAAGCTTCAAAATAGGACTTCAAAAGATTGGATGATGTCGTAGTAGCTATGTCCATCCTTAGTCAATTTAGTTTTTTTCCAAACATGAAATAGATAAAATAAATAAAATACCAAGGCTGATATTTTAAGCTTTAGTGTGCCCCAGGGAAGGGATTTGCTAATAAGTGGCTAAATTATACTAATGATGACAAGAACCTGTGGTGGTGGTAAAGTCACTGTGGCGTCGTTCATGTGTGCAATTTATTTCTTGTGTTTGAATTTATGCTTACAAAATCATCATAGTGGTGTGAGTTTATGGAGATTATGTTGCTAAGCAATTTCCATGAAGTGAACCAAGGTGATGCTAACTGCCCTGCTGGCCAACAACAGTGACACATTATCCCTGCAGTGTTCTCTCGCCATAAAAGTGCATTTTTATAGTCACATTGAGAATGTTCTGCAGGTCGATGCTGTCTTGGATGCGTCCTTCCTGCCGAGCTTTAGACGCCAGGTTGGAGAACCAGACAACAGGGATCCAGTACTTCAGGTGAGGAGAACGAATGTTCTCAAACACCTTCCTCTCCTCAGGTGTCATGAAACCTACAGATGGAGAAAAAAAATCATTATTTAAAACAAATCAGTGCTTGATTCATATTGATATACTATTCAAATAAAACTATGGATCAACTTTTGCAAATTGTTCCAAAGCAGTTTCAGACATAACGCTTCCATACAGACAGATGTTTGGGTTTTGTTGACAGAGTATCAGCCCTTTAACTCCAAAGTGCTTCTTTAATTGGCCAATAACAAAGTAGTCCCTGGAGTGATATCAGGAAGGAATTGACAGAAGAGGCAAGGAGCTAAACTCTGACTTTTATATTTCTAGTTCAGACACACTAAAATCACACTGTGATCATTTTGAAATGCAGCTGATACACACTAAAATACTCAGGCTCTAACCTGCCTCGACCACATGATCCATGGTCGGGAACCGTTTGCAGACAGCCGTGCTGACGGAGCGGAAGATGAGGAGCGACGTAAGGTTAACGTAACGTACCAATGTCCGGCGCAGCAGGCGGCCATATTCGTCTTTACCCTGAACACAGCTGTAGAAAGACAGAAAACAAAAATGGAGTTCATGATAATTGTCAGCTAACAACCCTGGTTATGTCAATCTTTTATGTAAAGTCTGTGAGTTCCTGTCTGTGCCTGTAGAGGGCAGTGTTTTTGTAGTGGGTGCTTGTGGCCTGTAGAGGACACATTAGAGATGTGGACTGTACCTGGAGATGTGGAACATGAGTCTATCCGGCCAGGGCAGGTTAACAAACTGATTCCACCACCGATTCACTACCAGAGTTACATAAAAACCTAAAACACACAACATTTATATTCAGTTAACACATAATAATTTGTAATTGTTGTGAGAATGCAACCTATCCAAACAGTTGAGCTCCTTTACAGCGGTAAATAAATAATTATGTCATGCTGACCTAAAATGATGTTGTTGCAAGCACATTTAATATGAAGAAAACCTTGTAAGAGGCCTAGGTTACACTAGAGATCTTATCAACCTCTTATGATATACTTTTGTATTCAAACACAACACACGTCTGTCAGTCAGCACTAAGCCCTGTTCTCAGTGGGTTATATTAGCTTGGCTTGTCCTGAGATTATTATAATAACACCCTTGTTCTTTGATCCCCTGTAAATACAACAAACTGTAAAGTGACAGCCAGGTGTTTGTTAAAATCTTAAATGGAACCAACTCAAATATATGGCAATGACCCAGTGTGCACAGATTTACATGAGTTCATAAAGTGGTACTAAATACTGTCAGTGGACTTGAGTCTCACACACAGTTCACAGTTGTAGCTTGAAAACTTCATGTTGTATTTTGCAAAATACCAGACACGTGTTTATTCCTTTTTCTGCCAAATATCCAGACCTTTGTCCAACATAGTCCAAATATATCCAGACCTGCTCTGAGGTCTTCTCAGCTATCAACAGGTGGTATCAGACAGGTGGATGTATGATATAAATGTTTGGTATGCTTTACCTCAGCCAAATGGAGTTCTTTAATTCTGGACTGTGTTTGCACCTTTTAGAGCACTTTTAATACAGTTATCTAACAAATAACATGGCTGGCTGTGAGGTCTAGTTTTGGTGAGTGAGATTTACCTGGAGGCTACCTAGCACTAATCATAAGCTATCTGTGAGTAATGCACCCACAAAAACAAAAACAAAAATCTATTGAAACTTGAAAAAAAGCCCAGAATCAATGGATGGCATCACCTTGATTATCTCTTATAAAGAGTCTATGTGTCCTCTAAGGACTGTTGAATATATGATGTTTCCAGGTCTATCCAGGGGTTCCCACCCAGTTTTCCTGCTGGGAAAACCTCCAGAAGGAAAGCCCAGAATGCCAAAACTATGTAAAGTGTCTGTTTTCAGTGCAATACTACTCTGAACTTTTTCTAAGCCTGGTTTTCTCGTGAGTGCACGCTGTGTACTGGAGACTCTAAGGTCAATTCACTTACTGCAAGGGCATTTTCACAGTTCATTTACTCTGGTCCAAATCAGTTGATGAGTTGATGAGTTTGTAAACTTGTAGGTTTCCTCTATGGCCTGACTTCTTTTCACACAGAGAAAAATCCAAGTGAACTCCAAGCAAACTAAAATGTGTCACTCGAACCACATGGTAATGTTAAGTCCTCTTATTGGCCATGTGTGCAGAGCGGGAGCGACAAAAATACAAACAGGAACAAAGGACTATTTTCTGGATAATCCTACAATTCATATTTATCTGGGAAATATTTTGAAAAAAAATGTACTCTGCACATCCATCCAAGTGTGATTAACATTTTCACATCTGCACAAATGATCCACACCAAGGAGGAAAATAAACCAGTTTAATTTAAACAAAACTAAAGAGCACTCGCTCCAGGAAACCTATTTTGTTACGTCGTGTTGTTGATCTCATCACAGTCATTTAAAACCATGGGTCATTTTTGTCTGTGTACTTGATTTCTGATAAATTGCCAACTCATGCACATACATCTCCTGTTTTTGGCATTTACTGGAGTTACTGACACTATTTATTTTTTTATTTTCTGGAAAAACCACATTTTAGGAATTGTCAGGTTTTAATTTTTTTAGGTTGACAAACATAGTGAATATGCATCCTGGGATGCTGTGCGTGCATGAGGGTGGAGATCAGCTACACAAACACTCATCCTGCTTTTAGCCTTTTCTCCTCTTTAATGATCCGATTCCATTAGCAGGCTGCTAATGAGGCAACCAAACACCCCCTCTGTTCAGCTCTCTGCTCAAGCAGGAAACACACTTACAGTTATATTTGAGTTTTCATGTGGCTCCTTTTTCATTAGACTTAATTTTTGCTTTCAGTTGTTTTTGAACCTCTCACCATGAGCTGTAATATCCAAACTCAACACATGTCCATGAGTCAGTGTTAAGCTCTGTTCTCAGAGGACTATACTATCCAGACTCCTCTTGTTATTAGTATAATAACACAGGTCGGCTATGTTCTTCGAACCCCTGAGAATCTCCCAAGTCTCTAAGACATTAGGAATGAAATCTAAAGGTAATAAAATGGTTATCTCTGTCTGTTATGTAATCTCTGCCAGTATGATCATAAAGCTGGTTTTTAAAATATAAATATATTAATTGAAATATAGCAACTAAATATATCATGTATAATTAATACTTTTTTCATGAATGGACTCAACAAGATGAATATCAGATATGTAATTCACCCATTCACCACAGTGACTTCTACTTCAGTCTCTATAGATAATGTTTCTTTCAGAACAATTGTCCATGTGATGATTCATGTGTTTTACATGTCATCAGTTCAGATAGTAGTAAGGCTTAAGGTTAGGACCTTGCGCAGACAATGGTGGCTGTAGCACATGGTACACTCGACTCCAACTAAGTCCCTGAACTGGACCTCTGGAACATGTTTGTGGAGAATTTTTTACTGCAGTTATGTAAAAAAAAAAAAAAAGGTGTGGCTAAGCAGTTATAATAATAATAATAACAATGCAAAAACTCTTTTATATAAGCATTTTTCTCAACAATGTTAAAAAGTGCTTTACAGAAAGAATTTTAGAAAAAATTAAAAACACATCTGCCAAAAAGAAAACAACAACAAAAAAAACAGTTGCTCTACCCTCCTACCCAAAAAAATCTACCACAATCAAAAAAGCGGTGGCTTTTCATTTCTATGAAGTCTGTCTTGTAACGGTCAGACAGAAAGGTCCAACCATAAGGTTAAAAGTGTATGTTTTTTTTAAAGAAAAATACTAGAACACTATTAAAGAGGAACTGAGGAAAAGGACGCTTTGTACCTAATCAACAGAAATAAAAATAAGAATGAAGTTAAATAAAAGTAAAGCTTTGGTTTGTCAGCTAACATACCCAGGACGAAGGTGACGGGGATCTGTTCGGCATATTTGTCACAGTACATGGAAAGTTTCTCAAAAAGTCTCTTCTGATCCTCGGAGAGGACAATCCTGAAGGACAGAGGAAACCACCGTCACTGCCAGCAACTGAGAATCTAGCATATGAGAAATTCTTCTGAAGTTCCTCTTCAGCCAATCAGAAAGTTTCTGAATGAACTACAATAAGCTGCAGGTCTTCTGTTGGCCAATGTATGCTTCTATTCAGAAATACAAAGTCAGATAAACCTTTTTCTACACAGACATTTTCTGACATAGTGTATTAGATATTTAATATAAAACCTTTAAAGAAAATGATCCTTTTCTGCATTGCATAGAAGGATCACATCCTGTTTGCCTGGAGTCAGATATGTGGTTACAACTTGATGAAAGCTAAATAGTCAAGTTTCATTTGTAGCATATATAAATGATACTCCTGAATGAGTCAGTCATGTTGTCTGTTTTCTACAACAGTCTCATTAAACTAATTTGTTCTGTCATATTACATTTATTGTAGTGAGCTGTTCTACTGTATTTAAGATATTTTGCTAAAGAATCTGTTCATTATTTTAGCTGCTGCAATAAAGGAAGTTTGGGGATGTGAAATAGATCTTTTCTTAAATATACAAGGAGATAGCTTCAAAAACAAGAGCTGCTTAGACATAAAACTTAGAACTAAAACTAAAAACCAAAAATTAAAGTTTTGGAAAATAAAAACTTCAGAAAGAAAAAAAAACAAGAACAAGCTGAAAGATTCAGACAGAATAACTCATTTATCTCCCTCCCCTTCTGAAACACTCTAGGTCAAACTTTGGCTCACAGAATATGAACATTAATCATTCACAAGAGGAAAAATACTGTTTTGGTTGGCTCATGTTTGCTTTTTAAAAGGGGGCGGGGCTTATAACCTATGCTTCAAAGAACCACCAGAGGGAGGATATATTTTGGCTTCACTTTTAGGGAATCATCCTTTTAGGGAATCATCCATCATTACATCCAAGTTGCATCAGCCACTCTGGACAATGTAGCAATATTTACTTGTAGCTTTGCTTTGCTGTGTTGAAAATTACAAGAATTTAAAAGAAACACTTGCATGATGCACAGCTGTAATACGACACTGTCCACACATTCCCTTCCTGTGTCTGTGTGTGCGTGTTTGACCTGTATACGATGCTGAGGACGGTGTACAGCAGAGCAAACAGGATGAACTCTCGGTACAGCAGCTTGTAGATGCTCCCCTTCCAGCGCAGCAGCAGCTGGTGAAAACCGAAGAAGGTGGCGTTGGCGACTTTACTGGAATAAGTAACCGTCATCCTGAGACTGAGGAGCAGACTAAGACCTGGATCCAATGGGAGCTAGTGGATAGTCCCACTGGTTTTCTGGTTACAGCCTGGATAATTAACACCACCTTAACATTATGAACAGAAATGATCACTTTTGCTATTATTGCTGTAATTTACTCACAGAAAAATGTCCTTGCTTGCTCCTCAGCAGCGCTCTTCATCAGGCTTCTTTCCTGATTTCTTTTTGCCAAATGCCAACCAAACACACTCGCTCTCTATCTCTTTCTGTCTCTCTCTCTCTCTCCTTCGTTTCTCTTCACCATGATGCTGTCCAGTTGCCCAGTAATGCCAGGCAGCACACACACACACCCTCACACACACACTATTCAGAGCTATATTGATGAGCCAGAAGGCTAAATGTAGTCATGTTTCAGCTGTGTGTGTGCCGGCATACATAGCATTCGAGGTAAACATGTATAAACAGAAACACTATAAGAGGCATCATGAGGTCATAACACAGAGTGACAGTAAACACTAAAAGAAACATAAATGTTTTATTATGACTGAATAAAATAATAAAGAAAGATTTATTTTAAATCTTTTATTTTAATTTGATTATAAAACATTTAAATACCAAACAGTACTAACTTTATATTTCTAAAGAGAAGGTTTACCATTTGCCTTGAGTCAGATGAAGTTTGTTTTAGTAGCATCTAGTGGACACTAGAGGAACTCAACTAAATCATGTTGAGATATATGGAGGACTCACCGTGCAAAAATAACAAATTAATATTTAATCCCAATATTAGTCAAGCACATTAGGGGGCGCTGCTATAAATAGTAGCTGCCATTCAAGCGTCCCTGAATCGTTCACCTGTCATCATCCGCATCCGGCTTTTCGGTCACCTGACTTCCCCCGGTGTTACAGGTAGGAGTTGCATACATGTCGCTGCTGCCTCAGCCTGAATTGGCGGTACTGGTGTTGATTGTATTACTCATGTTACAGAGATCACCCGCGGATTACCTTCCTGAAGCCTCCATCGCGGCTGGTATGTGTCT
>VUQG01045483.1:0-17459 GCA_015106755.1 Etia nguti | reverse complement strand
GGAGCTGTTTTGCAAAGAAGAATGGGCAAGGATTTCAGTCTCTAGATGTGCAAAGCTGGTAGAGACATACCCTAAAAGACTGGCAGCTGTAATTGCAGCAAAAGGTGGTTCTACAAAGTATTGACTCAGGGGGCTGAATAATTACGCACACCCCACTTTGCAGTTATTTATTTGTAAAAAATGTTTGGAATCATGTATAATTTTCGTTCCACTTCTCACGTGTACACCACTTTGTATTGGTCTTTCACGTGGAATTCCAATAAAATTGATTCATGTTTGTGGCTGTAATGTGACAAAATGTGGAAAAGTTCAAGGGGGCCGAATACTTTTGCAAGCCACTGTATATGCTTTACCAAAAAGGAAAGTTTCAAGCCTAATCTTAAAAGTAGAGATAGTGTCTGTCTCCCGAATCCAAACTGTAAGCTGGTTCCACAGACCATATAACCATGTATATATATATATATATATATATAACTCCCACAAGTGCATACAATTCGACACAACTACACAAGCATTGTTTTAACCTTTTAAACCGAACGTTAACGTTACTCTGTCAACAGCCTATTGTCTAAATTACCGAGCTAACAGAGCTACGTAAACAGAGCAAACATGAGAGCACCCAAATGCAGACGTCATTAATGCAGCGTAATGGAATAATCTCCCGATCTTCATGAAAGTTATAAACTGCCTCCGGAACCCAGTTAAGGTACAAAAAAACCTATTCAACAAAAATAATATTGCAGTTCAGTCTTTTTTCGCTCAGCCGAGCCTTTCTGATGCTGTGTGGAGCAGCCCGTGTCAGTCACCTCTTTCACACGTCACTCACTCACTCATCTGGTGATGTACTGCGGTCTCATATGGAAACTCAGCTTTTTGATTTAACGTTTTTCCTTGTTCCCGAATACAAATATTTTTTAAAGTTTTTGTTCGTTGTGCTTTGAATCTAACTTTTTTTTTTTAAATTTGTGCTTATTCTTTTTCAAGCCATTGCACAGTGGATGAACAGGCAAACCTTTTCATATAGAAACAACCTGCTTTTTATTCGGTAGAGAAATTATGGACATGCACAGTACTGCAGAATACACTGATGTCTGCTCAGTGCAGTGTTCTTGAGTAATTCACAACACACGGTCTGCAACATAAACTTTGATCATTGAAAAAATAAGTCAATAAATAATTCAAAATATCAGGTCTGATTACAAGAGTTTCCCAAAAGAGAACAAACAGCTGTGTTCTGTAGAGAGGCATTGACGTCACCTGAGCCCAGCAGCTCTCAGGTGAAAGATCTTGACACAACTAATTTCATACACGAGTCAAGTCTATAGAGCTGTTTAGATCATAATGAACACAATGCGGCCTTTTTGCTTTTTTTTTTTTTTGTTTTAAATTTCAGTTTAATCACCACATCTGTTGGCCCACTTAGGCATTTAACCAGGAGTAGCGTGTGGTAACAGATGCTGTTTTGGGGTGAAAATAGTGAAACATGTTGCTGTAGAGTGACTGAAGAAATTCTCAAAAAAGTGTCAGATTTTAATTTATAAACACACTCCATATAAGGCCAAACGATTAAAATGGGTGTGGCTTCAGTAATATTCAGGTTATACAACAACGTAAGTAAGCAACCTAAGGTGAGAACACCAACCTTTTTTTGGCCTATAGTTCAGTAGCAAGCAACTTCTAATGTAAATGGTAAATGGCCTGTATTTGTATAGCGCTTTACTTAGTCCCTATGGACCCAAAGCGCTTTACACTACATTCAGTCATTCACACACTGGTGATGGTAAGCTACATTGTAGCCACAGCTGCCCTGGGGCGCACTGACAGAGGCGAGGCTCTGGGAGAGCGGACACTGGCGCCACCGGGCCCTCTGACCACCAACAGTAGGCAACATGGGGTTAGTATCTTGCCCAAGGGTATTTGGCATGCAGCCTGGAGCAGCCTGGGATTGAACCACTGACCTTCTGGTTAGTGGCTTACTGTGGCTGCTCTGCCACCTGAGCTACAGCCACCCCGCAATGTAAGCAGATAAGCTAACATTAGCACACTTGGGTTTTGTCACTGATATCTGTGTGACATCACTGGGGTTGATTTTCATCGTCACTTTCCTAGTTGTGTCCATTTAATATAATCCTCTGTGATCTCTGTAATATTATTACTGGAGCCAGATCAAGACACACCATGGCATGCAGTTTGGATGATGATGCCTAGCAATAGAGGTGTGGTGGGCCCACTTGCTGATTGCCATTGGCCAAGACCCCTAAAATGAAATCACCACTCACCTGAATGACCTCAAATTTGTCACTGCACCTACTCAGGTTCTTAGCAAACTCTAAACATAGCTTGAATGGTATATTCAAGCTATGTTTAGAGTTATTAAAGTATGCAAAGAACAGAATGACAGATGGACATAAAGATATCTCTCAATTCATTAGAGAGATATGAGTGTGCTGACATTGTAAAGGTCATGAAGCATCAAAGTCTACTTAATATTTCACTGTTTTCAGTTAGTCACATGTGCAGTCACTTTGACATTTTAAAGATGGTGCATTGCAGGAAGACACAGTTGGATAGCTGCTGCTGCTGTTGGTTGGTGCTGGGTTTGGAGCTCATAGGGGTCATCAAGCCCTTGTTCCACACTGAGAAAGGGAAATCCATCTTTAATCGCACGACTGTGCAGGACTGCACGTCCTAATAATGCTGCAGGCTCTCACTAGGTGGGAGAGCATTCTCCCCCCTGTGGCACTGTGGCAAATCTATTTCCTCTTCAGTAAGCCAGTGGTTTGCTCCATTTTCAGAGGAAGCCTGACTCTGTTGTGTATTACATTGTCCCTGCCGTGTGCTCCGGGGTTTCATAAAGAGAGTGAGTGGTCATGTTTTCGACAGGTGTCTGACAGTACCTGAAGGTACAAAGCCATGTCAAGGTTTCAGAAGCAAAAAGTGGTTTCAGGTTCACAAGCAGCGTGCTATCAACTTGAAGTGTTTTCTCCAAATTTGGTCATGAAAGGATGAATCATGCAGGCGAGTTAAATATTTCTTTGTCATTTTTTCTCCTGGAGACAGAGCTGTTGTCATGAAGTAACTAGTAATTAATGGCAGTGGGTACTTTGAAATGTAAACCTTAAAAGGATTTTAGTCCAGTGTCCATGCATCATATTTGGGATTGTGTTACTCAGTGAAAGATGCCTATTATTTCATTTTCAACATATTTTTACTCTCCCAGGTAGTGCTCTGTACCTGAGATTATCGTATTTGGAATATCCCCTCTTTGACAATAAGGCAAGGAGTGGTGAAACCTGATTTAAACATGTTTAAACAGTCTGAAGCCTGACCTTTGATTCATAGGGATTATTTGTACATACTGACCTCATTATTTAAAACTAACTAATTAACTAAGTAATTTTGACCATCTATCAATGTAGCACTACACTGTAAAAAATAAATGAATACTGTAAAATAACAGAATTCTTTTTATCGCATAAATATACAGAAATTTTGCATGATTTAGATAAAAAACTGTATTATTGTGAGACAGTATTTGCATGAAAGGTGGTATTTTATGTTAAATAAAAGGTATTTACATGTATAACAACAATGAAATTACCTAATGATGTAGTTAAACACTGTTGTTATACAATTAATCAGGTTTAACTTTGCAGAAAAGCACTGTTATTGTCTTTTATTACCTAATTTAATGTAACCCCCCCCCAAAAAAAACACTTAAAAAAAGTCAAAATACTGCTGGTAAACTAGTAACTACAACCATCTACATTTCATTTTTAATTATATCAACTATGAAAAATATTTTTACGTTAAAGATAAAAAAATATTTTTCACAGTTTAAATAAAATGTACAATATTTTCATATAATCTATTGTATATTTATCTTTACTATTAAAACGTATTTCTGCCATAAAGTTATCTTTTTAAAGATATCCAGAAAATGTTATCGTAATGACAGATCGTATGAAGTACATACTGATTGATCAGATGTGATTCCACATACATCCATGTGTATTTAAAGATATGAACACCGACGAGTCATGTTTAGTAAATAATTTGTTTAACTTAGTTTAATAATGTCATCATACCACTGTAACACAAAATTACTACATTTACATTTTTTATATTTGCCTTGAAAAACAATAAAAAAAAACCCTCTACTTGTGCTGTAAGACCACTTCAACGCTGCTCCTAAATTTTCATTTACATAAAATGACACAGATTTTTATTACTGAATGATGACAACTCTCAAACAATTAGGTCACACCTACTTCCTATGTGTACATGTGTACATTTAAATCTGTAAGCAAACACAACACAACATCATCTTCTAACAATATTATTAAAGCGCTCTGTTCCAAATATCATTCAATGAGCACAAAACAGGGAAAAAAAATCTATCAATTAAACCAAGGGTACCCTCAATTTAGAGTCATACTGAACATTGGGGGGGCTGTGGCTCAGGTGGTAGAGCAGATCAGCTACTGATTGGGAGGTTGGTGGTTCGATTCCTGGCTCCCCCAGTCTGCATGCCAAATATCCTTGGGCAAGATACTAACCCCAAATTGCCCTCCGATGCGTTCATCGGAGTGTGAATGTGTGTGAATGTTTATTAGTTGCACTTGCCTTTAGAAGTGCTTGTATGAGTGGGTGTGAATGGGTGAGTGAGGCATGTTGTATACAGCGCTTTGAGTACTCCGGGAGAGTAGAAAAGCGCTATATAAGAATCAGTCCATTTACCATTTAACATGGCCAGTTACCTGAAAATGTCTATCCTCGAGGAAAGACCATTGCTCTCTCCTAATCCATCTGGACTCTTTTTTTGCCTCTTCAAAATAAATCCTATTAAAAGAAGAAGACTATGTATTAATTGTGCATTTTATTATGTAACAAAATTTCCTGGGAAGGTTCACCACTGTTCCATGTTTTCAACATTTGTGGATAATGGCTCTTACTGTGGTTTGCTGGAGTCCAACAGCTTTAGAAATGGCTTTTTAATCTTTTCCAGACTCAGAGGTCTCAATTACTTTCTTTCCTTGGATCACGGTGATGTTGTCTGGCTTTTGAGGGTCTTTTTTACTCCACTTTGTCAGGCAGCGTCAAGTGATTTCTTGATTGAGAACAGGTGTGGCAGGAACACCTGGGTGTGGCAAGAGAAATTGAACTCAACTTTCCAAACATATGATACACCGGAGTTAATTTATGTTATAATGGTGGAGCGCGCAATCACTTTTTCACACACGTTTTATCCCCTTAATCAAAAACACCTTCATTTAGAAACTGCAATTTGTGTTTACTTGTCTTATCTTTTTTAAATATTTGAACATGTTTGATGATCTAAAACATCTAAGTGTGACAAACATAAAAAGAAATAGGAAATCAGGAAGGGGTGAAACGCTTTTTCACACCACTGTATTCTCATCATTCCTCTTATCATTAAATATGATTTATATTATTAATTTAAATTATTTTATCATTACCTATTCTTCATACCTTTTTTAACCTTTCTCTTGTATGTTTTGTGATTGTATGTGATGTCTGCACATGAGCAAGCGCACAAAAACATACAAATACTAAGATGCAATCGCAACAAAATTCAGGTTTTTTTTTTTTATCCAATGCCAAATCACAACAACAGCTTCCCAAAAGCACTTTATATATTTGAGGTAAAGATCCTAATAATAATAACAATAATAATAATAATAGGAAAAAAACCAGAGGAAACCCCAACAATCATATGACCCCCTATGAGCAAATGCTTTGGTGACAGGGGCAAGGAAAAACTCCCTTTTAACAGGATGAAACCTACAGCAGATCCAGGCTCAGGGAGAGACAGCATCTGCTGTGACTGGTTGGAAGTGAGTGGATGAAGACAGGACAAAGACATGCTGTGGAAAAGAGCCAGAGAATAAATAATATCTGTAGAGAGGTGTCTTAACACATAGTAAGGAAAAAGGGTAACTGAAGAAGAAACACTCAGCTGCACTGAAATAAGCCTAGCCTTCTGAGGAATTCCCACAATGCATTAAGTGAGGATTCAGGGTCACCTGATCCAACCCTAACTATATGCTTTATACAAGGAATGTTTTAAGTCTAATCTTAAAATTGGAGAGAGGGTGTCTGTCTCCCGAATCCAAACTGGAAGCTTGTTCCGCAGAAGAGGGGACTGAAAGCTGAAGGCCTCCTATTCTTCTTTTACTCTAGGAACCACAATTAAGTCGGCAGTCTGAGAACGAAGTCCACTAATGGGGTGATTTGGTACTATAAGGTCGTTAAGATAAGATGGGGCCTGATTATTAAAGACCTTGTATGTGAGGACCAGAATTTTAAATGTGAATTGTGAATTCTGGACAAGAGAAGGTAAAAGAGGCATGTTGCTATAGAAGGGATAGATGTCATAGACGTTGACTTAAAGTAATGTTAAACTGTTTATTACAGACTCCATGCTGGAAAAAAGGAATAGAAAGGAGGTCAAGGAAGAGGTGAAACTGATGTTTAATGCAATTTACATGCAATGTTAAATCACTACCTTGTCGTGGTGGAGGGATTTGTGTCCCAGAGATCCCAGGGGCCATTTTGTCCGGCGAATGTCAAGGATAGGGTTACCAAGGCCCCGCCGTGAAGCCAGGCCAGGAGGGTGCCTGGGGACGAGTGCCTGGTGGCCAGGCCTTAGTCCATGTCCCTTTTTCAGCACAGCCCGAAAAAGGGACATTGGCGCACCCTACTGTAGGCCCAATACCCCCAGGCACCGTAGGGGCTGGGTGCAGTGTGTGCTGGGTGGTGGCAAGGAGTGGAGTGCCTGGTGGACCGATTCCCGGCTACCGAGACTAGCGATTACGACATAGAACGTCAACTCTATGGGAAGGAGCTGAATTAGTGCGTGAGGTTGGGAGGTACTGGCTAGATATAGTCTCAGTCTGCAGTTGTCCTTGGTGAGAGGCAGCGGGCTTGGGTGGGTATATTTGTATCCCCTCGGCTTGCTGCCTGTACATTGGAGTTTTTCCCGTTGGACGAGAGTGTTTGCTCCCTGCGCCTTTGGGTCAAGAAATGGGTCCTGACTTTTGTCTCTGCTTATGCTCCGAACAACAGTTTAGAGTAGAGACAGTTTACCGAGTTCTCTGAGTCCCTGAGTGGGGTGCTTGAGGGTGCTCATCCTGGGGACTTTGTCGTCTTACTGGAAGACTTGAATGCTCATGTGGGCAACGACAGTGAGGGGCGTGATTGGGAGAAATGGCCTGCTAAATCTGAACTGGAGCAGTGCTCTGTTGCTGGACTTCTGTGCAAACCACACTTTGTCAATAACAAGCACCATGTTTGGAGATAAGGGTGTCTATAAGTGAAGGTGGCACCAGGACACCCTACGCTGCAGGTCGATAATCGATTTTGTAATCATGTCATCTGATCTGTCACTGTATGGTCTGGACACTTGGGTGAAAAGAGGTGCTGATCACCTCCTGGTTGTAAGTTGGATCAGGTGGCTGGGAAGGATGGTGGACACACTGAGTGTGCTCCAACTCACACTCCTCAGTCTCCCTGGGAAAGACTATGCCAGCGTGCTGGAAAGGAGAGTCTGGACATCAGGGGTCTTGTTGATGAGTGAGGGGAGAGGGGAGCGAGAGATCTGCAGATGGATTGGTGCTGGGGCTGCAGTGATGCAGATGCTGTGCCAGTCCATCGTGGTGAAGAGAGAGCTGAGCGTAAAATTAAAGCTCTCGATTTACCGGTCGATCTACGTCCCTACCCTCAACTATGGTCACAAGCTTTATCCAAACGAGATTGCGGATATAAGCGGCGGAAATTAGCTTTCTCTGAAGGGCGACTGGCCTTTCCCTTAGATATAGGGTGAGGAGTTCGGCGATCTGGGAGGGACTCAGTGTAGAGATGTTACTCCTCCACAAAAGAGCCAGTTGAAGTGGTTCAAGCATCTGACAAGGGTGTCTCTTGGATGCCTACTGGGCGAGGTGTTCTGAGCATGTCAAATCAAATCAAATCAAATCACTTTTATTGTCACATCACATGTGCAGGTACACTGGTACAGCACATGCGAGTGAAATTCTTGTGTGCAAGCTTCACAAGCAACAGAGGTGTGCAAAATACAATAACATAAGAACAAAGCAAAATATAAGAGCAAAATATAATATCCCACCGAGAGGGGGCCATGGGGCAGACGAAGGACAAGCTCGAGAGATGGCTGGGGAGAGCGAGGTCTGAGCTTCTTAGCTTAGGCTGCTGCGCCCGTGACCAGGCCCCAGAGAAGTGGAAGAAAATGGATGGGTTAAATGATTATATCATTGAATTAAAATCATCAAGTCATTTTGTCAGGAATTATCTGAAATTTCTGTTTCACTTTGTAGTTTGTTGGGCCCATTTTACCTCAACACTGCTTATCTCAATGAATGTAGGACTTCTGATGTTTCAAAAGCTGTAGGACCTGAACAGTTATATTTTATTATATCGGTTGACACAAAAATATTGTAGACACTCCTTATTAATCATAAGAACACAGTTTTAATCATTTTACACTTTTTTCTTCTAGTTTCCTAATTTACTCTATATATTTTACAGGGACAAAATAAAAGTAGAATAGATCCCCTATCCTAATGCATTATTTAACTAGTTAAACGTACCAAAACAAGACGCAAGCAAAACACAAGAATATTAAAGTGTTGAATTGTTGAGGCCATCATATGAATTCGTGCCTAAAGCTATGGCAATTTTCACTCTTATTGATTTTGATTTCCAAAAATGTCCTGTATGTTCACAAGCTAGGTAGTAATTTATCTGCTTTGATACTGGGAAGATCATGTATAGAGGAGTGTTGAAAATAGCTCCATGCTTTGGTTTGAAATAATACTCTTCAGAGCAGTGAAGTTGAAGTGTTTTTCAATTGTATTCATATCACTTAAAAAAAAGTTAAACTTTTCGACCACAGCTATGCTCTCTTTTCAGTGTAACATTTCTGTGACATTGACCAGTCAGAATCAAATGCGGTCAGTATTTCAGTAGTAACACTGTTAACAATAGCAGGGGTGAAACTAACTGAAAGCCAAGTACTGGGTTTTGTTACCTAATAGAAATAAAGGCTTATACAATAGCACTCTGGGAAAGGAGGTCATAGATATTTCATGCAAAAAACAGCTACCTGTAAACAGTAACTTTGAGAAAGCCACCTTTCACTATGCTATACACATAAATCTTTGATCCAGTAATCATGTAATTAAATATGATCAGGAAGATAGGGTTCCAGTGCACTTGTTTCATCTTGTGATAAAGAAAAGCACTTGTAGAACACTGTGAGTTCTACAAAAAAAGTTTACCTTGTTTGCTTTGTTTAGGGGTACTGGTGGTGTCATGTGACTTTCTCATATAGACTCAGTGATCATGAATATTTGCAAATTTATATTATACAAAATAAGTTACTTGAATCATTTCATTTTATGGAGTTTCAATGTGTGCTACCTTTGCCAGGTCCCCTTTGTAAAAGAAATTTTATCTCAATGGGACAATGGGACATCCTGGTTAAATAATGGCAATAATTAATTAATATGCAGGACAGCTTAGCTAAAAGGTGAAACAGCTGATCTGTTGGGTCTTTACTTTACAATATATAATGCCTTGAGTTGATTTTTCTTGGGAACTGGCCTGTATAAATAAAGCTCAATAGCACTGAACTAACACTACTGTACAATAGGTAGCTCATGTACCTGAAACATACAAATCGAGTCACACACACACTGATGAGGTCATTTTCCCCCCATTCTTTTTGCTGTACCAGTGTAGTGAATATGAAGTAGGAGCAGAACAGTGCCATGCATATCAATGTGTCCTTAATAAATTATGAACCAGCTGTAGGGAGAAAGAAGCATGTTTGTGTTTCCCACTGTGTGGCCTACAAATTCACCAAAGACAAAAAAAATATAGATTTAAATAAAAGTAAAACAAAAAATAAAATACTGTTTTCAAAAGTAAGTGTCCTACAAATCACCTGTCCTGAAAAGTAATTCTCAACATCTAAATTAGCAATTTAAAGACTCACATCTGTGTTTTATCTCCATTTCCACCACAGAAATTGAGCTTAATATTCATTTGTGCATTGAGTTATTGGACTTTCTAGCACTGTTGCTAGGTGATAACCAGAACAAAATCGCCATCAGCATTACTGAAAAACATCATCAGATAAGGCAACAACCAGCTAATATTTATCGCTAAACAGAAGGCACAGTGGCTGATTGCTGACTGTTTTTTTGGTGTGTGTGTGTGTGTGTGTTGGGAGGTGGAGGGATACATAAAAGAATTACTGTTGGGCTTGCTGTGACCTTGATGGCACATAACATGCTGCAGGCTAAGATGGAGTGCAGGTTTATGGATGCAGTTGTTCATAATGGAATGAATTATCTTTATACTGTCTATCCTTAGAAAGTAATCTTTGACAAAAAATAAGCCAAATTCAGCTGTTTGAAGTGCATGACATGCAAGCAGACTACATGAACCAAGAAGGGGTTTATGACTATGGCCACTCCAGGACATTCACAGAGTGGTCCCAAAGCCACTCGTTTATTGCATGTGTGTTTAGAGTTGTCCTGTTGAAAGATAAACCTTCGCCCCAGTCCAAGGTGCAGGGTGCTCTGGAGCAGTTTATCATCAAGGATGTCTCTGTACATTGCTGCATTAACCTTTCCCTCGACCCTGACTAGTCTCCCAGTTCCTGCTGCCAAAAAACATCCCCACAGCATGATGCTGCCACGACCATGCGTTACTGTAGGGATGGTATTGGTCAGGTGATGAGCAGTACCTGATTGCCTTGGCATTCAGGTAAAAGGGCTGATTGGTGGAGTGTTGCAGAAATAGTTGTCCTTCTGAGAGGTTCTCCTCTCTCCACAGAGCTATGCTAGAGCTCAGTCAGAGAGATGACCAAGAACCTGATGATCACTTTGACAAAGGTCCCAATACCCCAGTTGCTCGGCTTGGGCAGGTGGCCAGCTCTAGGAAGAGTCCTGGTGATTCCAAACGTCTTCCATTTATGGATATTGGAAGCCACTGTGCTCACTGGGACCTGCAGAAATGCTGCAGACATTTTTCTGTACCTTTTGCCATATCTATGCCCCGATACAATGTTGTCTTATGGGTCTACAGAAAGTTTCTTGGACTTAATGACTTGGTTTGTGCTTTGACATGATTTGGAAAGGCACACACCTGTTAAATAAGCTCTCCTATTTGACAGCTCATTTTAGTCTTGGGCATCGTGTCATAACCAAGGGCGTGAATACTTATGCACAGGTTATATTTTATTTTTTTATTTTTAATACACTTGAAAGCAAACTTTTTCGACTTTGACATCATTGGGTATTATGTGTAGAATTTCTAGGTGAAAAATCTATTTAATCCAATAATAAGGCTGTTACATTAGAATGGTGAATAGCTGAAGTTGAAGACTGCTGCTGGCTGTATTTAATGGAATATTTGCATTAGTTTGCTACAGCTCAGTTGCAGCAAGTTTGGTAAAGTTTAATTTCTGAACTCTTCACTTTAGTTTTCAGATATTTGAAATTTCTCTTCAGTGCCTCATATCAATAGAGCTCAATATATTTTATTTACTGGCTTTACTGTTATTGTTAGCGTTGATCTTAAAGGGTTAAGCTTACTTATTAGAGCAATATTACATTGTGAGAATATAGGATACAGTCAATTTGAACCACACTAACCAGATTTTGCACATCATGCTTAAGGATTTGTGCCTGTATTTCCTTGTAGATATAACTTATAACAAAATGAAGAGAAAGATGTCTCAACTTGTAACAATAGGAAAAGAAAGCACACAAACATGTACAACCCTGCTAGGCAGAAGCCAGTCTCACCAGCACCTGATGAAATTTCTTGCTTTGAAAGTTTTAACAGAATGTTGTTAAAAAAAGATGCTCCTTCTGCAATTGCAATGACTCATCAGCCTGAAAGAGAAACAGAAGCAGGTGTACAGTAGGAATAAAGTTTCAATAGTGCCTAGTAATTCTCTTTTAATGCATCTGCCTCACCTGCGACCTCTATCATTTAATCCAGAGTAATTCAACATGAGAACTCCAGCCCAGTGCCAGAGGATCAGGTGCTTTTGTTATTTTTAGGTCAGCGTTTCTTGGCCCTGTGTCACCTGCTACAAGCTGAACATGATCCAACAACAAGGAACCCATAAGCTTTGATTAAATCATTAAATTGTCATAAGGTTGTTTTGGAAAACCGCAACAGGGCACCACGATTCCACACGTTCACACTCATGGCGCATGCTTGAGCGAGCACACAGATACACACATACACATATGCAGACGTGTGTGTCACATATACACAGCTGTCCACACACACACCCAGACATAGATAGCAACACTCGATCTGTTTGGCTGCTGTTTTATTAATAGTTATTCTTTACAGTGGAAGTAGATCCAAAGGGGAACTGAGCTGAGCACCTGTACTTCCTCTCGCATCATGTGATACTGTTAGATCGTTAGTGTGCACACATCTAGCCGTGAGGTGTTGAATCACATTGAACAGTATCGAAGGTAATTCATTTCTCCCTTTATCTTGTTTCTTTGTAGGAAGCCATCTCCCCTCTGTGTAGCTGTGTATGTGTATGTGTGTGTGTGTTGCTCCATCCCTCTCCCGCCAGCTCGTACACAGACTTCAATTTCATTAAGATGCGTCTGAACTTTCTAGAATGCCATGGCCCTGTTACCTGAACTCATGACCGACGCGGGCTTTGATGGCTTAACTCTCCTTTTTCCAGCTGGCCAGAAATCAGTTTAAGTTAGCTACATGTTTAACATTATGGAGGAGTCCTATTTATGTATTTCCACACTTCTTGGTTTATTTTTCCTGAATTTGTTTTTGCAAAGACCTTCAAATGCTATATACATATTTTGTAGGAAAATGAAATCAAAATGCAAGGCTTTAATACACAAGTTAGTTTTTTTCAAAGTTACACCTTTTTCTTCCGCCCTTAATTGAATCTACCTCTGCCTCAGCGAACAGCCGTTCTACCAGATGCTAATCCCACACTCAGTCATAGGTTATGACTTGGAACTTCCAAAGCCTTGGGAAATAAAATCAAGCAGAAACATAACTTAGACTTCCTTCTCTCCAAGTATTTACCGCTATTTATGATCTGAATATTTTGAAAAACATGAAATATGCAAAAAAATCAGAATATGAAAAAAACAATCACAAAAGATGTCATTATATTTTCATGCCTAACTTTCATGTTTAACCTTCATAAGTAATAGTAATAATGCTGACCATCAGTACTACCTCCAGTGGATCTATGGATTCATTTTTTTTTTCTCCTCACCGAGTTGTACAACATCAGAGGTTCCTGCCTTGTTCACCTGCCAAGCTATAGCTGGTGTGCCCTTTTATGGTAATTCTAACTGTTTGAGGCTCGCACGCACCTTTAGTTTCTTGTAAAAAGCATGCAGGAGCAAATCCACAGGCAGGAGAAAAGTGATGAATTCAAAGTTCTGTTCCCGATCATGCAAAACTGAAGGACAGTCAGGAAATGTGAGATGAATAAGTCCCAATAACACGTTTGACCATCAAAAATGGTCCTTGACCAAACTACTGTAAACAGGAACTATATTGATCTGCATAAAAATGACAGAGAATACAAATGATAAGTGATGTAACTCAGTAAAAAGGTATCCAACAATATTTGTATTGTTGTAGTAATATTACACATATGGCGATGATGACCACCATAATGGATATCCACTGTTACAGGGGAATATTTGTTCATATTTCATATAGATAGCATATATGATATGAGTTGGTATTTACTATGTTTAATATATAGATAATAAAACACAACACACTCTCTTTAACCTCACTGATAACTGAGAGAACAGTTCTAATTGAATTTACATGCACAAGCATTCATCACATTTTCAGAAAATTACTGGGGTTCGTCCTTTCTATAAAAAAGATTTTTAAAGACTCTTGGCGAGCTTATTTTGAAGTTATACCTGCTGGTGGAACTGCGCTGTAGCTTTGTTGAGCGGATGATCTGCTGGGCTGCTTTTGCTGATGAAACAAAGGATGTTTTGTCAGGTTTGATGTATACTGCAATGGTTCCAAACAGGTTCAGGACTTTGTGATCAAAATAAGTTTGAAGTCCTTGGTGTGTTCATGATAAGTCTTAGTGCTTGGAAGAAGTGCTCTCTTTTCACTGCAGCTACTGTGTGTTTCTAATGGAAAAGCTAAGAATAGGGAGGTGAAGGACAATGTTTTCAGCAGAATTATTTGCCAACTTTTTTTTGTTTTTTTTCCCCCTTTTGCTTTAAACCAGCACAGTGTTTGTCAAAATCTGATATTTTCACATAATTCAATCTGCTCTTGAATTTTGTCTGAGTGCCTTCGCCAGCCACTCATGATTGGCAAAAGCAATTTCTTTATGTGCTCCTTTAAAATAAAAATTGAGTACAATGTGAAGATAAATGTTTCTTTTTTCTTTGAACAAATGTTCTTTCAGTGTGTATGGTTATAACTTTCAGACAGCATGTCTGAAACATTTAGTCAGAATATGTATAGACATTACCACAAGGACTAATTTAAAGACAAACCTGTTTAGACTTTAGCAACAGTTGCAGAATGTAATTTGCTCTTCAGTTCCTCTGTTTTCTGTCCTTGGAAAGGTATACTTCCTTTCAGAGAACTTAAACAAAACCCTGAACACACCCCTGACAATCTATCATCACTTTGTAACCCTGCACTGGCGATATCAACTGACTCCTTCCTCTGTCTCTCTCTCTCTCTTTTACACACTCACACACACACAAACACATGGTTGTTAGTTCACTTGATAGTCAATAATGTCAACACACCAGTCACTGAAACACAAGCCGAGTGTGTATATGAAGTGTTGGTGTGCACAACAGTCACACTACAGTTACAAAGACTCTACTGCAAGATATAAATCTCTTATCAGCAGCAAAAATCCAAAGTCTATTCTGGAATATGCCAAATAATACAAAGACAAGCTACAAAGAGTAGACAGACAAAGTTGAGGGAAAGGACAACAAAATGAACCATTATAATCTTTATGTTTCATGATCAAGACTGTGTAGCTCATCAGTAAAACATGGAGCAGGTCATGTCATAGAGTGTGCATGTCAGCCTGCTTTTTGATCTGGCTGATTCTTTTTAGTTACAAATGAAAGAGCAGCAAGAGGTCAATCAAAAGTATGCAGAAACCTTTTGTCTACCTATTTTAATTCCTGCCATTATATTGGACTGGCAACCAAAGCATGACGACAACTCTACGTTCTTAGACTGGCTAACTCAGTCACTACATCAAAACCAGCTTTTACCAGCTTAAAAGGAAATTGAAGACAAAGACTCCCATAAACTAAGTGCAGCTTCTTTGGAGACTTGTTAATTTTTTTCTTTAGGAAATACTAAAAGTTTAGTCATACTTGTTGTGTAGTTGTTTTTGTATGAGCTGTCCCCTTTAAAACTAGCCTCAACCTTGGCATGTGAAACCTCCAGTCATTTTCAAAGCATAAAAAACCCTTTAAGAAATACAATTAAAAACTAAGGTAACATACAACTAAACCATCAGAATGTAAAATCAAAGTGTAGTGTACAGCTGCAGTTATCAATCCTGAAACGGAATTCAATCAATTTCAAATGTTGTTCAAAGTATTGCTGGGAAAGGATGTTGTCGAACTCAGTGCAAAATTCAGGATAAGAACTGTAAGTATGAGGTTCTTTAAATGTAGCAGCAAGCCTTCTGCTTAGCCCTGTTTTAGCATTTAAGTACACCAGAATTTTGTCAGCACAGATGACAAAAGATCCAGCGCAGAAGTGTAGGATTTTTGCAGCTTTGGTTTGCCTGGTATTTCTGACATCATATTGAAGACGTGTAAGGGTTGTCTGTATCCTCTGAGACAGCATCACCTTTGTTGTTTCAGCTGTGATTTTTTTTTTCCTGTGGCCTTCTGTGTCTCATACAGACACAATATACTTTCCTTGTCTGGCAGTTTTAGCTGTAGATATGCAGTAGGTGTGGAGAAGCAATTCACTTAATATTTTGGATCTTGAACATTGCCATTATGAGCTATTGTTTCAATGCCAGGGTACATGTTGCTCTTAAGAGGTAGGAAGTGGAAACCCATCCTTGTAGAAAGGTCAAGCAGGTCCTCTTCATCACTTTCAACTATTGTGCCCTGGAGAGCCTTCTCAACTGCTGATCTCTCAACAGGAGAAAGATAGTCAATGTAGATTGTGCCCTGTTGGCATACCTTCTTAACTGAGTCAATTCCATGAACAGAAATGAATGCCTTTGATAGCCTCACTGAAATGATACCATGGTCTAGCAATTCTTTCACTCGAAATTGTCCAAATGCTTGCCATTAAGTTTCACAAAAGCCCGTCCTCAGCCTTAGAGCACTTTCTGTTTCACCTTCACACTGTTCCAAATATTGTTCCCAAAGTACAATGCAAACCTCCTCTGAGAGCTGTGGGAAGGGCCTTGAAGTTGGGTGTTGAACTGTGCTGGAGGTGGGGGTCTAATGTAAAAAATATTTTGCCACATTCTAATATAACTAAAGTATGTCAATCATACAACTACCCCACCCAGACAAGAAGAAACAGCCAAAGCTTAACTGACCTAATCTGCACTGCTGAGAGAAATATACCAGCTTACACACAATATTTTAACAGATGCAACAGCAACTAGAAAGAGTTGCATTTCCTGCGAAAATGCTGTGTGAATGTTGTAAAGCTGAAGCTGTCTGCTGAAAACAGCTGAAAATAGCTGAAGAAGCTGAAGTCAGTATTTGAAAAGTAGTTGAACTTGTAATTGTTTTGGTCAAGCATAACAACTTAGCAAAAATGTAATAACTTGGCAGAAATGCAATAACTTAGAAGAAACATAATAACTTGGCAGAAATAGTACAACACAGCAGAAGTATTTTAATTCAGCAGAAATGTTAATATTTAGCACAAACATAACTTGGAAGAAGTGGTGTAACAGTATAACTTAATATACAGTAGTATAATAGGATAACTTACTAGAAATGTAACATAGTAGCAGAAATAGTATAATTTAGTAGAAAAGTAATAACTTAAGCAGAAATTTTGGAAAAGCAAAATGGCCGGCTGAAAAGAGCTGAAGTTTTCTCAAAACTACTTGTTTTCCAACTGTGAAAAATTGGCAGAAACATTAGAAAAGCAAGAAAGAACAGCCAGCAGATACACAAACAAGAATATGAACTATTAATATTCATTCAGATGTGCTCTAGCTCTAAATTTTCTTTTACCATTAGACAGTTTTTCTTATGTACATTTTCTAGCTCTTCAGCTAGTTTCCAAGTTCTTCTGTGTGAATTTCAGTTCTGCGCTTTGGCTGTCAGGTGAATGTTTTGGTGTATTTCAGCCCATTAAACATGTTTTTCACCAAAGATTTCAGCAATTATAAAAAT
>VUQG01045482.1:48783-60050 GCA_015106755.1 Etia nguti | reverse complement strand
TTATTAAAAAAAAATTTTTTATTTATTTTTTTTTTTTTTTTTTTTTTATTTATATATATAAATATATATATATATATATATATATATATATATATATATATATATATATATATATATGTATGCTCGAATATTTTTTTTTTAAATAACCAAATCTACACTTGTGTAGTCTTTCCCATTCCTTCAACAAATGCAGTTAATGTCCTACAGGTCAGAAAATGCCACACAATAACAGCTTGTCTTGGGCTGATATATATTGTGTCATATCTTTTTATGACGCTGCAGTGAGCGGCAGGTTATCTGTACCTATCATGAAGAGATTGCTGTTAAAGCAGTTAAAAGCAGGTTAAAGAGTAGCGAACAGCTTGTGAAAAGAATGTGCAAGCATAATTGAGGAGAGAGAGATTTTGCGAGTAAATACAAACAATGTTAAGCTACAAGAAAAAAGTTTCTACATTTCAAAAATAAACCAATTTAATCAGAAACTATAAACGTGGATTACAAGCAAACTACAAACACTGGGCTCAATAACATGTTTTCTATTATATGGTATTTGATATTATAACATGATTTTCATTATTCAAACATAGGATGTTTATGCAAGTTACATATATTTTTCACATTAATTTTTGATTTATATGTTTTTTAATAAACTACACTTCCACTGATTATTTTTTATTACAGTGAGAGTTTTTTTTTCCCATATGTAAGTCACTTTAAAGATAAATCAGTGCAGGTTTTGTGTGTGCAGCTTGCTTCCACACAGTGGCACCATTGCATGATACTGTGGCAGTGTTTGACTAAATACTATATAGAAGTGCCAGTAACACAACAGCTCATCAGCTCATTGTATATGTAATTAATCTGTAAATGTATAATTTTAAAGGAAAGTACATTTTTGGAGGTTATAATGCTGTTCTCATTCCTGCTAGAGAAGTGATCCTAAAAGTATGACGTTGCTTCCACTGGTGAGGCACGGTGCATGGTGCAACTGAGTTACAAATAAGCAAGCAATCATGGTGACCCCTGTTTCACCGTTATTATTGGTAATTATTGATCAAAAGTGTGGGGCATAAATTCTTTTACACTATCAAAATGGGACAGATAACAGGATGAGAGCCACTGGGGAACTGTACCAGGCTATGCAGAGTCTATGTGAAGTCAGTTTAATTGGGCGACTCTTTTCCACCTCGAATACGACAGTTTTCTACCAACCAAAGCAACACAAAGTGTATTTGACAATTTTTACAAATTGTCAAATACGGTGTGATATATTCTTTAACTTGTGTGCCATTTTTGTGACTGGTGAACGAGTTTCCATTGTTTATTCTGTATTTTAAAACTACTAAGACTTCAGAAAAGAACAGTCAATTATCCAACTGCAATAGCATGGTCGGAGCCGATGCCAAGTGACACTGTGTGAGTGGTAGTGGGTACACCTTGGACAGATCACCAGTGTCTCACAGGTCTACTAAACCTGAATTCACAGGTTAACCTAACATGCATGCCTTTGAATTGTGGGAGGAAACCAGCGCAATAGAAAGACTATAACTGGTAAAATCGTATAAAACATGCGTGTTTGTGTCTTTCTGTGTCATTTTTCCTATGATATAATTATTCTGCTTCCAAGGATTGAGATCGTGGGCAGCCAGGCTGTGACACAGCAGCACAGCTGAGGTTAAAGGGAGCACTCAACCCAGGAAAACTCCCCCGCCAGATTCCTCACCCGGCACCAGATGTTGTCTAGTGGTGTTTTCCACCTATTGCTCTGCAATAATTAACGCTGAGTTCCCCCAGCAGAACTTAGATTGCGGGCTTTATGGACAAACACGTGGAGCCATATACACAGGTATGCTATTATATAAGGAAGACTCACATTTTTTTGATGCTCATGAATACTAACATGATCAGCAAGTCCACAGGCTCTTTGTTAAGACATTAAATATACAACTATACTACACTATACTATTTTTTATGATGCTGTAATCCCACAGTGGGTCTGGATGATTCTTTCAAGTTGACTGACTGATTGCTGTGACCCGTACTGCTGGCAGAGGACAAGGTCCAATTTGTCGGCTGCTCATCATCTAATGAATGAAATCATATCCAATTACACGCCCGCCATCTTTGATCACTTACATTATGAGAGATATGTGCATGATGGGTTTTATTAAAGATCACTGTCAGCTCGGTAATACATTATGATTCACTTTATGACTCATGTACGTCTTGGCAAGAGTGAATTTTCACCCCCTTCTGAATCACACAGCGATTACATCCAAATACTGCTAAATATTAACATACTGTCAACAATTTTTGGGGGGTGCCAGCATGAAAAGCAATTACCTTGGACTGACAGGGAATCAGATAAAAAGAACAGAACAGTTTGTTGCTAGAATTCGTGATCAATCACAGCAAGAAAAAGAAAAAAGTGTGTTTGAAAAGATCTTAAAATTACAGCTATGCATGGCAACAGCTTCCCCAGCATCATTTCTGTTCAAACTAGATTGGACAATTGGGACATTTCTACATGAACCGTTTGGTAATTAGGGACCGTGACTAACAAGCTCTGTGTGTTTGGACCGTTTATCTTCTCTCAGCCCAGGCTATGTGACTTTCACGCTGTATTTGTGGACGACATTTGTGGATCCCTCTGGAACCAAGGCGCCTAATGTCACTATTACACTGCCATGACCAATAGTGGTGACTGTGCCAACTAGATTACAAATGAGGATGGCAAAGGACAGCAAAGGTGAGAGTGGAGGATATTAGCCTCCAGATTTAATCAAGACTTACTCAGAGTCCCAGAACTGTAATTTAGCCCTTTATTAGAGAAGTGTTAAAACTGTACACACCATTGAATCTTTAGGAAAGAAAAATAAGATGTTTAAGTCTCCAAAGCACAGGCTTGAACAAAACAATGAGTTACACCCCAGTGGGGTTTGTTAGGAATCTAAAAATGACTCACTTCTTTTGATCAGCAGTAGACTCCATGTTTTCTCTGATATAGTTTTCACATGCATCACATTCAGGGTGATAACCCCACTTTTTTTTCCCACTCAGATAAGTCATAAGAAGACAGAAACTAAAATGAAATCATTTTGTTCTGGTGGAGTCTGTTCAAATAAAATTTTCATTCTTTTAAAGCTATTCTAGCTACTGTTGTTTACTGTAAGCCTGCATTATCAGTGAAGATCAAGTTTGGACACAGATAAAACTCAGGCTGCTTACAGAATAGACTTAAAACCTTTCTAAATGCCACTGGTTGTCTGCGCTGCAAGTGGAGTGTGAAAATATTAGATGGCTATCAGGCAAGCCATGTGATGGTGTACTAAATTTGATTTTAAAGATCTGGAGCCCTTAAGTTAAATCTTCTCAGCTTGACCTAGAACTACAATCGGTACAAAAAAATAATAGAAAAGGCTTTTATTGTTGTGTTGACAGTTCAGTGGCATGCTTGGGGACTAAAAGGCTGAACATTAAAGGGTATTTACTGTATTTACTTCTGCTGTTTCTGTATTTAATTATTTATAGATAGTCACTTCTTGTCATGTATGTAATGAAAGGTAGAGTTTATGCAGTAGAAAACGGAGAGATGACATGGCTTCATGAAATTTGACGGAAACCTTACTGTCCCCTTTTTAAATGTACATCAGGTGTTTTTTGAGGTTATCTGAATGAATAAATTAGATTGTACACATAAATATACATTGATTAGTGTGTAACTGATTCATTCTCATAAACTTTGAATTGATAAAAAAAATACATAGTAGCAGGTGCCAGTTTGTGGAAGCTGTCCTGTTGCCCCATCATCTTTAATACAGATGGACATCCCTGTTCTGCCTAGGCATGTTTTATGTATGTTGCTTGAGCTTGACTACATAACTAGTATACCAAAGGCAGAGAAGAAGAGAACTGATGGGCGTTTGAGGCAAATTTTAATTTATGTCTGCATCTACACAATCGTGATATGAAGGATCATACCTTTTTTTTTTTCATTTCATCATGAGATATTGTTATGATCCCCTTTACCAAAGAAGCAAACATGCAAAGGAAAGAGACGTGACTGGAACTGGATTAAACGTCATCCTCTTCCTCCTCACATCAAGCCTCACCTCCTGAACTGAAGTCGGGGCTCTAAAACATGAAAACATTAATAAACAGGCTCATTTATATTGGAGCAGGTACTTATTGTCAGCAGATTAGACACACGACCCTCCCATCTTTGGAAATCTGACAAGAGCACATTATGCCAGCTACTAATAGGCTTGAGTGTCCTACAAAATTACACTTTCCCTCTGATAAACAGTTTGATTACCTTCTTACATCATATGAGTCCAACAGTGTTACATCTACTTCAAAGAAAGTTTCACTAACTCACACCAGCTAACAGAGGGTAACAACAGGACGTACCGACAGAAAAGCTCATCAGATCCTCAACACCTCACCTTAGTATTGCTGTCATCAGACAGAAGGGAGCTATACTGACTCATAAACTCGTATTACTCCTTTAACAAAGTTTTACAGCCTCTTCCAAAGTTGGCAGAGATGGACACACATTGACAGCTGAGGTAAACAGCAGACTGACAGCCCACACTTAACACAAATTCATAAACCAGAGTTGTTTGCCACCTTAGCTATAATGGGAAAAAAAAAACAGAACTCAGTTCTGCAATCTACTGAGATCTAGTGGTGAGAATTTACACACTGTAAGTTTATGGTATATTTATTCACACAGGTTTTCCTTTATCAGTTACTCAATTAAAGATTTTGACAATATGACTAAATCCGTGCAAAACAATCGAAACTGTTATAAGTCTAAGCCTTGTGGTCAGTGCTAATTTGCAAATATTAGTAGCCTTTGCCAAAGCACTAAATAAAGATGCCGTTAGCTTAATCTTTAAATCTATTCAGACAAAAAAAGAATGTCACAACCGACAGCATGTGTAACCAAGATGAAGGATAACAAGCAGACATTTCTTTGTCTTTAAAGATGACAGGCTAAAAACAAATCCTAATTTGTTTGACTGAATTCTTTACCACCATCACCCAATCACCCAATTAAGGACCATCTCTCACTCTGTCAGACCTCTGTATGGGTGCTGTCATATTCATGACTGCCCACATATTGAAGTTGACTTAAAGATTTCATTGCTGTCATATAAATCTATTCCTTGGTCTCACATGAAACATAAACTGTTTTCCTCAAATTACCCATCCTGTCCAAGAAATGATGCATAATTGAACCGAAAGAAAAGCTAATAGAAGGTAAAGTGAACATTTAATATGCAGAAGATTAATTGGTGTCCCCCCAAGAGGGGACGAATCTAAGAAAAGCAGTCACTGCAGAGAGATCCATATCAAGAGAAATAAGATGATGTGTGCTTTGGTATGGCTTGGCTCCTCTGGTCTGTGTCATGATTAATTATACTTCTGTAGAGGTTGTATCTCATTAAGTTACTGATAGTGTAACTGTGGTTACTCTAGAGTAATGATCCTTCACCGATACCCCAGCGTCAAAGCTTTCCTTTTGCAAACTAACATTTAACAGCGCATGTCTTCCCGCAGCAGCATGTCTCTCATTCACCAGCTTTCTTTCTATCCATCATCCATGATTTACTTTCATATCCACCCACCCCCGCTCTTTCATCTCTGAATGCAATACTGTCGGCGCTATAAACTTCCAGCAGCAGAATACACGGTGGTTTAGTGGCATTGTTAGAGTGTTTCAAATGTGAAACTGCTTGATTCCAGGGAAGGTTTGCATGGATTTGTTTCTCACAAAGACATTTTTCCCTGAAACTAGAAAAACTCCATTCTTGGTGCTTTACATTGTATTATCCATTTGCATTATTCTTTACTGAAATGTTGTAATTACCATGCCATGTCTAATTCTACCGCAGTTAGTTATCCAAGTATTTCCCAGTATCCTGCAGAAATAGAACTGTACTTGTTGCATCTGGGTAATTTGGAGAGTACTTTTGAGAACAGCAGTAGCAATAACAAATCATTTTTCCAATATGTAAAGTTAGTGCCATTTAAAATTTGTAGCTGCAAGAAATCTACACTTTGTAATCTGTAAACCACAGCTTTCAGTCCCTGAATTTGTGCCCTTTTCCAGAAATTAAGTGATGGGCTGACAGGTACAACATCATGACAGAATTTTTTAACAAAATTATTTCAAAACTCAAAAATATAGCAAATATGCACTGCATTTCTGCTCCTACAGTTTAATATCTTAACTTACATGAGCATATTTAGGTTTTGTTTTTGTTTTTTCGACTGGTTTGGGCAATAGAGAGAACTCCTGATAGATGTGACACAAACTGACCCTTTTTCAAGGTCGTAGTCTTTAGTCAATATGAGAGAAGGTCTTCTGACATCTGTCATTTCAGTTTGGCACAGAATCACAGGAAAAGGAAGTAGAGAGAAGGAAAGGGCATAGAGCATGAAAAGGAAACAGAAAGCAGTGCAGTGAAGCAAGGATAATGTAGTCCCTGTTTGGTTCTGTCAGCACCTTCTACCTGTCAGTGAACAGTTCAGGCAGGAATTGCTCCAGTCTGTCTCAACCAGAAGGACATGGCAGCTACACGGTGACAGAAGGTAACAACACAATGCTATGGTGCCAATAGTAAGAGCTTATGCCCAAGAGCAGGACTTTCTTTCAAATGAAAGAAAAGATCTTGTGTAATGAAAGCCCACTGGAATGTATGAAATATGTAGTGTCAAGACTGCTCTGTGGTTATTAGAGAGACTATCCCATGGCTTCCCCATGACTGAAGGGTCAGCACTTCAGTTTGTGCACCATGCTGTTTATTCATCTGGACAGTTGTCTTCTGTCCTGTCAAGATGTTCCTCAGGAAGACACAAAACCTCAGCTTGCTTGAGTTAGACACTCACAGCTCAACAATGAAAATGTAAAATGTAGTCCAGCAATGGTAAGTACAGGGGCAACTTGCTACACTGGGTCCTCACATTAACATGCTTTTACATGTCTGTGTTTTCCTGTTTTATCCTATGTAATATCTGGTTTGTGCTGATTTTCACACCACTTTCCAGTTTCATTTCAGGAGATTTCTGTGGTTTCCCATTCACATATCATAGGTTAAGTTATCAATTCTTTAGACTGAGAATTTACAGAGAATTTAAGAAACTCGAATGATCACAAACAAGGCATATTGAGAAACTGACTCAGTAGTAAGCTCCACTGCCTCACAGTAAGAGGGTCCACACGGGGCCAGGGTTTTACTGTGTTTACATGATCTCTTAGTCAGTCCTCGTGCAGGGGTATGCTGGTGGACTACTACTCCAAGCATTCAGGATGGGTTAAAAATGGAGATCAATAACAGATATTTTTATTCTCATCTTATCTCTTCCTTTTTGCTCTGGTGTAGGGAGGACTTTAGTCTTTTTCCTTTACCCATGAATCTTGTTCTTCCCTACTCATCCCCTGAACTGACAGATGACCGCTGTTACACTCTTACTCGTGCTGTTCAATATTTAATACTTCCCCATGAATTTCTTTTGTGAAGTTTAGCTAAGTGTGAAAAGCAAAAGTCCCATAGAGGGGAATGAGAGGCTAAGCATGAATGGCAGAGGGCAGCCGCATGAATGTGAGAAGTAAAAAAGTGTAAATGTCGCCTATTCTGTTCAGAAAGATGAGGAGTTTGATTTTTTTTTAAATTCCAGTGGTTTAGAGTGTTGAAAGTACAGTCAGAGCTACAAAAAAAAAACTTTTACCAATTTGGTTTTAGTGGTATGTGTTAACTATTTTATGATAATCCTTAATACATGAACTCGATCAATAGACCGTAAATGGATCAAAATGATGCAATTCTAAGATCCGATTTGTTCATCCTGATCTAAAATAATGTTTACCTAATGAATTAATATGTACACACACACACACACACACACACACACACACACACACACACACACACACACACAAATCATTCACAGCATTGTGCTTTTATAACATTGGCATTTCCAGGGCTTGTAATTTTTTAGTTTTTGAAAAACTCATTTTGTATTCCACCCCCTACATCTGAATTATTCAGCTCCAGTGCCATTTCTATTCTTAGTACTTTTACTAGTGTTTAGATGGCTGCAGAAGAAGTCTTAGCATACAGTAAACATGATAAGCAGCATATTGTGCATGTTCATACAAATTATAAACAAATTCCTCTGGTTTGTGCATCACCTCAGTTCTTTCTTGTGAATATGAATGTTTAGTTATGTGCAAGAGGACTTGTAATGAATTATCGTTTCCTTGGGCTAAAAGATGTGCAACATTAACTGTGAAATTAGAAAATGCAACATGTTCGTTCTATCTTTAACTTCAGACCTTCACACACACCATCTGCCATCGTAGTACACTGTATGTGTGCACACTTAAGTTTAAAACTACTGAAAGGTTTAAATTAGATACTAATGTTTACGCATTATTTTCCAGCCTGGAATGAATTTTCTCCAAGACAAAGAGGCTTGGATTAAATCAAGCTGGAAAGCAACAGTCTTGAAGGGAACATCAAAGGTTTTCACATGTCCCTCGGGTCTGTTCCACGAGCACCGATCGAAAATGCTGGGTGGGAATGTGCTTACAGTCTCCTATCCAGTGAAACTGATTTCATCCAGCCACGCCTCGTAGCCGAGAACTGCTAATCTCTCAAGTCTGAAATCGTTCTGAGAGAAGCAGCAGAAGAAGGACGAGTGGCGGTAGAGGAAAGGATTGGAAGGTAAAAATGAAATTGGCTGACATCTGGTGCACACCACTGCTGCAATCAATAAGCTGTCACAGATGCAAATATATATTTGTTTTGTTAATTTTTTTAAATTTCAGTTGCTATGCAGTCCAGATTCCTTTTACTTTTATTCACCCAACATTCAACGTATTTATCTCTGCAAGCAATTACTCTTCAGCTATTTGATGCTTTGGTCTAATTTTTAAACAGACTCATTGGGATTTACACTGTTATGCTGTCATTGCTGTGGCAGCATCAGCAGAATTTTTAATGAATGATTAATAATTTACATGTGCTTCATCTCCAAGCATCATAAATATGATTAATCAAATAAACTGAAATGTAATCATGAGCCACCAGATTATTCTGTTGACAGAGTCAATACTTAAATTCACATTAAAATACTGAAAATTACTAATATTGGATTACAGAAAGGCAAATAAAAAGCAAGACATGCAATAAAAAGGCATCTTGGAGTTCTTTGAGAGCTGAAGAGGCTGTGATTCCTGACAGACTATCAAGATGTCATTTTAGGGTAATTGTGATAACAGAATAATCTAACTTTCTGTCATTTTTCATATGTTTGCAAACCTCCTTGGGACTGAATTATTGATAAATAGCTGGCTGTTGCATGCTGAGCCCGAGAGAGAGGTAAAACATGGTCCGGATTCTCTCATAGACCGGCTCCACAAATGCATGCACCATGAGTAGCTGTTCAGCACAAATTCAACGAAAAATGTCTTCAAACACTGCTCTCTTTTTTTAAATACAATATTAAATATTTTCCGTTTTGCTGATTTGGTTAAGTGAGCGTCATGGATTTTGTTTTTCTTGGCAAATTTTGAAGGAAGCAAGCCTCATAACACACTTTAATATGAGGGCCTAGGTAAGCGTCATTGGTCTTCTGTTCATCCAAGATACTGTGATGCAAATCGGACCACACATTCCTCCTCAGGGACTAAAAGCATCAACACAAGTTCCCTTGAAGACATCACATACACACTCACGCACACACACAATCCAAGTACAATGCATACACACACGCTCCTGCGTGTAGATCTCTGCCCTTGTTGTTCTTGAAGGACAGCTCTGAGAGATTTACTGCTGTCAGCTTCGAGGGAGAATTTAGTTTTCCCTTCAGAAAAAAAAAAGTCTGTCAGTGCACTGGGATCAGGCAGGCTTGAATCATTACACCGACAATGAACATCAAATGGAGTGAAATGAGAAAAAAAAAAACTGGCTAGTGCGATTTGTACAAATTTCACCTCAGTTCATTCTTAATGCTTCACCAGCAACGCAAATAATCAATCTTATTTGCATACAGAGCAAGTGTGACAACTCATTATAGCTCTATTTATTTATTTTTTCCTCCCTCCCTCCCTCTCAGGCTCCGGGTTGTGAGTTGGGTCACAGAAATATTGATTTCACCCACACTTTCAGGGAACGCCTTTATCGACTGACTGCCACCAATAAATTGTTGATCGCTTGTTGATGAAAAGCCTTTGGGCTACAGTAAATCCTCCTAATAATGTGTCAATGCAGCTATTTTCTTGTGCGCTGTCAAAACCAAAGCACAGCCGTGTATCACATTCTACATGCATAAGTGATTTGGTTAAACACCAATCTTTCAAAATCCAACACCCGTCTTTGGTGCTGCTGCTGTTGTTACCGGGGTTTTGCCATTGAAGTATGCAATCTTGTTATCAGATTCAGGCTGCCTGGCAGGCATAAAACACTGGCTGGCATGCTTTGTTGGTTCTTGTTGTGTTTTTTAACTAGAAAAGTAGCCTCCAGTCATTCAGCAGTGTCACTGGCAGAGAGAGAGCGTAATGGGAGAAGTATGCATTATGTGACACAGTTAGGAATTTTTTGTGTATGTGTGTGATTAATTATTACGTTTTTTTTCTCTCCATGAAGATCAAAATGTTCTAATATTTCTGCTTAACAGAATCTATATCTAATAAACCTGGCTTAACTATTAATTATACCATTATACATTTGCTCAAATCTGAAAAGCAGTAAAAATGACACAACAACATCCTGTGGTAAAGTGGACAGCTCACTCCTGACCTTGGAAAGAGAAATGAGAGAAAGACGAGAACAAGTCTTGTAAGCTTGACTTAAGAGTCTTATAAGAGTCTTGTAAGAACAAGCTGGATGGAAAACATAAGCAAAGGGCCAAAACTACTAACACTAACACTAGCATGATGGCAGAAGTTGAATATTAGCCATTTAGCCAGTGTTGTGCTACACGGCTAGCATAGTATATCTTTTTGTTGATGTTTTGCAGCTGATTTATCTTTTAAGATGAGATCCCATGCAGATCAGATTGAGCCGGTGTCTTGCCATAAAGAAATTGCTGGTATATTTAAACTGTTGTAAATGACCTGTAATCTGTAACACATAACTCTCATGAATGATGCCATGTCATTTTGAGCCCGACAGAACATTTGAGTCACAAGGTAGAAGCTGCAGTTGCTTTTTGGCAAAATACATGGTAAAAAGTCTCACTGAGATTATTATTTT
>VUQG01045482.1:3968-48763 GCA_015106755.1 Etia nguti | reverse complement strand
AACTGATTTTTTTTTTTTTTTTTTTTTTTTTTTTTTCAGACAGATCTATCCAAGAGTAAAACAGAAATTGCAACAGATTTGACATAACAGTTCTATAAAGAAGTCTGGATTTATTATAATGCAGAACACAGAGTAGATGTTATAATAGAGTCATGAGAATGTTTCCAAAACAGTAGTTTTCTTTAATATGTATAAATATAGCACAAAAAGTAAGGAAATTTGTGTTTGGTTCAGTATTTCATTCTTGTAACAATGCTCTTTGGCAACTAATCTAATATCACTGGAAAGCTGGTTTATTTCCCCTTTAAATTGTGCCACAATTGTAAGAAAAATGCATTTGTGGGTTGAGCAGCAAAGCTGAGTATGTGGACTGGGCCGCTGAAAAACTTGCCAAATTTTCTCTGCCAAATGCATTTTCTTTACAAATAAGATGACATCCACAGCGGTGCGTGACCTGCTGCGACCAAGCCACATTTCACCCATGCTTAAAATTCTTATTATTTTATTTATCACGTAAGATGTTCTGATATAAGTTGGCTTAAGAACTGAGGCTAAAATGCAATTCTTGATTCCTTTGGTAAGATGGGAATTGAAAACTTTAGCTTAAATGAGAGGCGTTAGGTTAAATTATTTATCACTAAAATTTAAGAGAACTTCCCTCTCAGATTACTGGCTTACCTGTGGTTCCTAGGATACTTAAAAGTAGAATGGGAGGCAGATCCTTTAGCTTCCCTTTCCCTCTTCTGTAGAACCAGCTCCCAGTTTGGACACCCTCTCTACTTTAAAAATTGGTCTTAAAAATGTCCTTTTTGATAAAGCATACAGTTAGGGCTGGATCGGGTGACCCTGAACCCTCCCTTAGTTACGCTGCAATAGGTCTAAGCTGCTTGGGGCTTCCCATGATGCACTAAGTGTGTCTTCTTCTCTCACCTTTAAACACCACTTAGTCATTAGTTACTTAGCCTGTGGCTCTCTTTCACAGTGTGTCTTTTGCGCTGTCTTCCTCCCCTCACCCCCAGTAGAAAAATGGCTGCCCCTTCCTTAGCCTGCTGGAGGTTTCTTCCTGTCAAAAGGGAGTTTTTCCTTCCCAATAGCGCAAAGTGCTTGCTCGTAGGGTGCTTGTCTGACTGTTCGGGTTTTCCTGGTATTACTGTAAGGTCTTTGCCTTACAATAGTGATTGTAAGTGATTTAACCCTAGTCTGTAAATTAGCTCATTAAATGCAGCTGTGAGTATATTTATATCTTCCCGCCTTTTGCTTATAACAACCTAAGCTTAATTTTTCATTCAAATGACATGGTAAGAATTTTACAGCTGGTCTCTAATATGTTTCGTGAGCCAAAACCGGACGACTCTACCGCGGAGGAATCCAGGCAGCAGACTCCATATCGGACTTTCCCTTTCTCCGTTCGTGTGAAGCGCTGTTTCATACGTTCAGTGATGCCTCTGCAGCTCACAGACGGAGCGATACAGGAAGATACTACAGTCAGTGGGACCTTATCATCCAAGTGACGTCGTATATGATCAATCCCGACTTGTAATAATCTCAAAGCAAAGAAGCAATTTCAGCCGAATTTCCAGGATTACTCTGGAGGCAACTGTGGGACAGTCAGTCTACTGTGTTGACAAGGTAGGGCAACTGCGCAAATTGTTTTTTTCCCCCCGTTTCATTCATTCTGCAGTGAGTATTTGTTTGCACCTGTCGTGACTTAAAAACAATCTTCTCTTTTATTAAGTAGTGTTTCGACATCTACTTTTATTAAAATATGCAGACCTGGGATGCAATACTGGTTTTTTCTTATGTTGTCAGATTCTTTTATTTTTTTTTCACGATTTACTGTTTAGATTTTTTTTACAAGTTTCTTTAAAACACGGGGCATCTAAAGAGGGGAAAAAAAACAAAACGCCTCATATTTGGGCAAAGTTGTTGGGCTGGACGTTCCCCTTTAGCACGTTGACAGCTGTCCCTACCACTTGCCGCAAGTGATAATGAGGCAAAAATATCCAATCACCCTTTCCGTGCGCCTTGACGGAACAACCGCGTCTGCAATTGCGTATTTGGCATTTTAATATGACGACAAACTGCAGAATTTCTCTTTTACAAAAACACAGTAAACAGAGATTCTTCTAATGAATGCCTAAAGAGGGGGGATCAGAACATGATACTGCCACTTGTAAGACGAGGATGCAGCAGTGACCATGAGAACATGTGCCATGACTCTCCACGTCCAGAGGTTTGGGGGTAGCATTCTGGTCACTTATTAATATCCAGCGCTGAACCCTTGCAGATGGTGCGAGCTCTACTGGATATTAGGGGTTAAATTCCTTATTTCTATATCCACGTCAGGCTGCTCTGTGGGTTTATTCAGACTATTCTTTGGTCACCCAGTCTCCTTGGAAATTGGCTTTGGTGTTGAATGTATTCTGCACTTCTTCCAGCCTGAATGTGTGATTCCAGTCATTAAAACACTGCCTGGAGTAGTAGCTTGTGTAATTCAGCCAGTACAAATGAACAACGGTACATCTGTAAATTACTCTCTGGACTAACTCCAGATGTGATGTGAATGGATCACTTGTCTGATGTAAAAATGCACAAGGAGTTTGTCTGCGAAAATAAGGCTGCGTTAATGGCTCCTTATGCATGGAAATGATACACTCAGTAATTATTGCGTGTGTGGAGGGACACTGATTTATGCAGACATATATACATATGTTACAAGGTAGAGAGAACAGAATTCAAGAATGACAGGAAGGGATCAAGGCTGAGAGGTTAACGAACTATGAAGAAGCCATTAATAGACTCCCAAAATGAATTAAGCACTTAACACACACAGAAATGGGGCTATTGACTGAAAGCTGCAGCTCATGCAGATCTACACATTTTGAGGTCATGTGCTACAGAACAAGAAGCATATTTAATGATTCCCCCCCTCGCTGTGTTATCTTCCACTTTATATTCCTACAGAAATTGAAAGGCATTGCACGGCAGACTTTTTTTTTTTTCTTTTTCCCCCAAGCGCATTCTCTTATCTCAAAGAAGCAGGGAACAATCCCTCAATCTGTTGATCTTCCCTCGGCGCATGTGTCACTTCCTTAAACTATAATCATGCACGCTTTCCTTGTTAAACACAAGGGCCCTACATCTGCTCACCTTTCCAACCCAGTCCTCCTTTAGAGACCCTTTGCATCTCATATTACTGACTGCAGTGGCTTCATACCACCATGGAGGAGGAGGAGTGTCTGAGTGATCATTAGCAGCATTTCGTCTTTGCCTGTCAGTTAATGATGGACTCGGGGCTGAACTCTAAACCCTATCCTTCATTAGCTTCCCTTTTGTCTTGATGTTATCAGCTCTAGTAGCATCCCCTTGTGTCGTTTCCACATATTCAGCAAAGTCACAGAAAATGTAAGAACCGACTGAATTGGGGATCATTTGTGGCCATCACTTTGTCCACATCAGTATTCGAGGGGCTTGTCCTGGGTCCGACTGTATTTTTGTTGATCAGGTTTAGTTAAAATCAAGATGATATCTGCTCTGCTACAAAAAAATACGTTTAAACACTTCCTCGGTCACTGCTTTCTGGGTGCTGCCAGTGGAATATTAAGAATGCTTTCGAGGTGAGATAATGGATGCTGAATATCTGTACTTTTCACACTTCTTCCTTCCTCACCAAGTCTCACTCAATCATGCAAATAATGCTGTCCAGATGTAAATGTATCATCATCGCAAGCAGGCCAAGCAAGCTTGTTTTCTCTTCTGCATGAGATTGCCTTTTAAGCCACGGAAGCCTGAAATTAAAGTGCAATTATTAAAGGGGCCATCAGATTTGAGAAGCCTGGGGGGCAGAAGGGAGGCTTGGACTAGCAGTGGGACAAATATTGCTTTCTAACACCTCAAGGTTTTACAATAAAATTAAGGCACGATGACAGCAAAGAAGATTTCGCAAAGCACAGTGATGACATAGCTGTTACTCATGACTTGTCGCCCCTCAGGTTTTATTAGTGAAGACCAGAAGTCACAGTCATATCATAATGATGGTTGTGGATGACAGCAATGATGAGTCAGCTATTGCTGGATTCTCTGATGTGCTATAAATCCAGGCTGTGTTCTTTTTTCTTTCTTGAATTTTAATTACACTGCACTGTTGAGCAGCGCCGAGCCCTGTCGGGTCTCACTGCGTCTTGTTGCTCGTCTGTGGTACACTTATGAGAACAGGACATCTTCTGTTTCCGAGGTTTCACTCTGGCAATAAGAAGACTTACTAGTTTGGCTTGAGGGGACTCTTCAAGCACTCCTGCTCTACCCGTCTAATCTCAGCTTGCGCACTTTCTGGTGCTGCTCAGATAGGTCGTATGGGAGCTGTCAGCAGGCCAATTTAATTTCTTCAACTTTTCTCCTGTGAATCTTTTTTAAAGCAAGAGAAAAAGCTGTGTGTTAGCTCAGAGAAGCTAAAGAAAGTTATTTTTTAGGATCAAAACTACGAACTTAATAAAGCCGGTTTCATCAGAGACCGTGCACAGGCCCTCGTGAAGAATTGGTGTGCCATCACCGGTGAAACGGGGCAAACTGTGCCTGATGCTGTATGAACATATACTCGGTGCACTCGGTTTCTGAGATTATCTGTCTTTTGGCAGGGTTTAAGCCACAAAACACTTTCTGCTTCCTAGGATTTATTTGTAATAGCATCTCTGATATTGTACGTTTTTTCTATATTCTTGAATGCCATAATTTGTTCGTTTATCTGAGACAGTCGCTCAGCTGACAAATATAATTAATTTGTGGGGACCCTGATATCAGACTGCAGCTAAAGCATGAGGCAAAGTATACTGACACTGATAATGTCACTTTGGTGGATATACAGTGCTCCGCTGTGGGATTTCTGTGTGTGCAGGAGCTTTTGAGTCACTGATGAGGAGCATTGTTTGCCATTACAGCTTCCCTTCATGCCTGCTAATGCCTGCAGGTCACACTACAGTCTAAGCCCCGGGCTGCCTTTCTTTCTCACTGTTGACAGTATGTATCTCTATACACATTTAAAAACACAAAGTAGCGTACAGTTTATCTTTTTACACCCAATCTGCAGTCCAAGGCTTTTATGTTTAAATGCTGGGACTTATATAAGATATAGATAGATAGATATGTTTGTATAATAACATTTAAACTGTGGGGTGATTGCCTGCTTTTCTGTTTTCCTCACACCGGAAACTAGAGCACACATTTGTTAGTATAAAGACATACATTAGACCTGCTTTTGCCAGGTAAAATGTCAATTCTGGTGGGAGAGTGAGAGAAATGGGGAGCGAGTCATGGTCGTTTGCCTTCCAGCTATTGCAGCATGGTCCAACTGTGAAAGGCCACTGCCATTGTTGGGTAACATAATCCACCAGGGAGGCCTTCAGCCAGACACTGGGGAGGACTACCTATACACACTCTCCCTCTCTTTCTCTCTAAGTAAAGATGCATATCCCTTTCAGTGGTGGAATCAGCTGCTGAATGCTAAGCAATTCTGAAGTGTTACCGAACTTGTGTGTGAGGTTACAGCACACACATCCCATTATTGTTGCCATTCTGAGCAGAAACACTCGCTTGCTACTTGCCTCATTTAAACTGTCTTTTGATAGTGGTAGATCCTGATACTCTCCGGTGATGGCGAGCTGAGGGCCTGGATTAAGAAATACAGACATGCAAATGCCTCCTCGGTGAAAATGTACCCCATAGATAACTGTCTGGATGGTTTTAATCAAGTGTTGTGGAGTGTGTGGTCACCTACTGAATGGATGCCAACAATAATGTGTCTGTGAGAAACAGATTTGTGGTTTAATAGTGGAAGCAGTAGCTCACAATGGATCACATATAGACTCGTGCTTACGAGTATTGGGTTGCTTGGAATCTAATTAGTATGAATGTTTTCCCATCATAGAGGCTACATACTCTGGATGCATATGCACATTAGATAGAGGATGCATTTGATATGCACTTGAGGGAGATATACGTGATTCAGGCTGCCTGATTAAAGTGTTATCTATCTATCTGTACACAATTTAATCCTTTATCGGAAGATAAACAGAAAAAGTAGGTGGCTAACTACTTTGATTTAATAAAAAAAGATAATCAAATTCTCTGGTTTCAGTTTTCAGTTTCATTCATAATGCATGCCATAAAACAATGGAAACATTATGCTACGACCTCTGTGGTACTAGATTTGAGAAGTTGAATCCACTATATGACTGCCTGTACTGGAGAAGGACATTAAATTTAATTCTCCTTAGCTCTGGGCGTGTGTAAACCAAATGTAAGAAGGTTTAACGATCGTGTAGTCTCAGGAAAAAAAAACAAAAAACAACAACTGCTGCACAGCTGTTATTCTTTCTGTATATGTAATGTGTAAATCTATGCCAAAAAGGAGTCTATTGATGGAATCCTTCTTGTATTCTGTGTTACAACTCACACAATTATGCAAATGTAATCATGTTTTTTTTTTTTTTTACAGTGCCTAAAGAATGCCCATTGATCCTAAATTCATATTGAATATAGTGACTGAAAACATTTTAAATTGGTAGATTAGATTTCTCCACAGGTAAACATAAATCAGGAATTTGAGAAATTGTTCAATTTAACCACCGAAGTAGAACATTTAAAAATGTGGTCCAGGATGACTTGATTAGGCCTACATCCATATGGCCTGATTTGAAATTCCTCCACTTTAGCATTAGCAGGATTATTTAAAAAAGCCAAATAGCAGTCATGTTGTTCCTGAAAAGGTTTACACATTTGCTTTTCTCACTTACAGCTCCAATTTTTTTTTCTGTGTGTGTGAAAAGCACCTTACAGCTAAGTGAAGTCCCTAAATGCCCCAGTTGCGAGGTGGGTTAGTAGGTTAGTAGACATGTGTCTCACATGCATGAGAAGTGGCATTATGCCATTGTTATTTAAACAGGATTTCACCCTATAATTCCAAACAACACTGACTGACTAAAATCTGAAAAGCCAGCGGCAGCATTGATGCTATTTTTTTTTTTTTTTTTTTTTTTTTTACACCAAAGTCTGTAAGCATGTGTGCACAGTAAAGCCAGGGGCTTTCATTTGCATGCATACTGAAGCTTTAGGGAAGTCTAAATAGCTTGTCTCCCAGACTGACAGTAATGAGAGGAGAGGATTGATGCCTCTTTGAGAAGATTTTGACAAGATCTTGCTGTTTTGGCAGGAGGCATTAAAGATTATGGTATCGATAGAACAGTGAAAGGTAATCCTGAGCATTGCTTTATTTTAAGCTCATAATAGTGTGTGCACATGTCCATTTTGCTACATTTTGCCATTTTTGGCAAAACAGGGGTCAATTTTTTGTATCCAAACAGTCCAAAAATATTTTATAACATATATAGCCTGTTATTGAATAAATAAAAACTGATGACTGTCTGACAGAAGCCTAGCAGCTGTTTTTAATGTGCGTCCTGTTGCTGCAGCACCCATGTTTTCATGGCAATCATCCTCATGAAACCCTAACCACCTGGGTAGGATGATTAGTAGGAGCACAATCAGTGTCATGTCAAACTATTTGACCGTCACACAGCACAGGTGTCACATCCCTGCGGTAATAAATTAATGTGACATTTTCACCGATGCCTCATACTGATGGGGGATTTTCCAATCCAAACCTGATGCACAAGTGTGTCCGTGTTGCACCTTTGGGAAAAGAGCAGGAATTTAAGAGGCAGAGGCATTTAAGAAGAAAAGCAGGGGCCTGCTTGGGCATGTTATTGGACCATCAGTTCCTGAAGAAGTTTTGATGTGGGGGCAAAAATACTGCACACAGCTTAAACTGTTATTACTATTATTTGTATTGCGCTATAAGGAAATTTTTGTTTTTAACACAGGCTTATGTCATTACTAATGGCATTTTTGGATTTTCTCTTTATAGCAAGGACAGAAACTCTCCTGTTTGGATATGAAACCGACAGGACATCTAATCATTTTTTTGTTCATTTACTTTCTGTAAGATTGAAAACTGATCTACTGTCAAAAGCTGTTACGGGTAGAATTAACTTCTGGGACAAAAGCACTCCATTTGCTGTAACTGCTTCACAATAAAAGCCACTCCATGTTTTACTAGTTGGTAGTTTTTGATGTGAAGCGACAGCAGTAGAAAGTATTCAGCTTGCCTTCAACTAATACAGGTCTGATATGGTTATGGAGTCGCCTGTTAACATTGGGGCTTACCTATTACACGAAAATTGGGACATGTTGCGTTTTTCAGTATACTTTTATTTAAAGAATGTCAACCATTAATGACGCCATAAATAGCATAAATAGTATCGATAACAGCGTTTGATGAAGTCTTCAAGATTAAAGCTTTAAAGAAAATTCCACTTTCTTTTACTTTTATATTTCAAACTATCTTTATCGTTTCACTTTTTATTGGTTTCCATCAAGGATTTCCCTCTTTTCCCCAGATATCATATAATTGTATTACTCAGCATACTAGTTTTCTGACGACTGGCTTGAAGGAACAATATGAGGTGCGGGGGGGCTTTTCTTGACCAGCCAGCATCCCTTCGTGCCCCAGCCTTCTGCAGTGCCCTCTAGCAGCCGGCCTGGCCGCCTCTCACTAGCTGTGACAGGAGAAGGAGGAAGATGATGAATCAGGGACATGACGAAGATATCCCCAGCATCGACTTCTCCGTGAGTTGCTGGGCAGTGTCACGCAGGGAGAAAGTGTGATCACAGTTTTATTTATCCAGTTTAAAGCTCATGGGCAAGTGTGGTTCCTCAGCCTTGGCAGACTGTTTAATAAGGCCCATGTGTATGTCTCTTATTAGGTTCTGGTTAATGACAGAGCACTTTGCAGTCTCCTTAATAATGGTGTTTTAGTGAGATTTGGAATTCACTTAACTTGCTATATATTCAATCTTTTTAAAGAACCTCCTCATTTTGCAGAACGCTCAGCAGTGGGCATTAGCATGTCACGTGCCTGTCAGTCTCCATGGGAGGTCCAGACTGTCATGTGATCTTACGTCGAGGAAAGCCTCCATGAGCAAGGCTCTTGTGTATTTAAGGCAAGGAGATTTATTTAAGAGCCCATTACACAAGATAAGCTGCAAAAGGTACAGCTCTAAATGGAATAGAGGAGCCTATTTGTAAATGTCCGCAAGTGCCTGACTTTAAGTGCATGGCGGGGAGATGAATGGAAACGATAAGCAATAGAGGGTAATTTTAACAATGGGTATTTGAAAGGGTAGATATTTTGTGATGACAGCCTTTAATTGATCTCATCACTTTTGAATGGGGTTTTTATTGAGCTCATCTAAAGGCTGACAGCACTAGCTAGAAGGATGGCTTTCGTGTCCTGAATGTCGTACAGGAATTCTGATGCATTTTTTACCCCCTTTTTTAAAATCCTGCACAGTACACGTGCTTATTTTCATCCAATCCTTGATAACAAAAGCCTGCATGAGATCGTCAGAGGCAGGACTGACTGCGCAGGGAGGTTTGACACAGTTGTTTTAGATCCAGAATGGCATCAGTGCAGGCTGAAAGCTAGTTAAAGCATTAGAAGGATGCACCCAGTATAGTAGTTTGTGGTGCTAAACCAAAGTCATATAATCAACCGTTAAATAACTTCGGGGTAAAAAAGGTAGCACATGCAGGGCTTCAGGACAAAGTAGACTTATCTCAATTTCACTAATTAATCCAGCCCTGTCAACAAACATGCTAACATTTTGGCCTACTGGCCTCCATCAGCGCGTTAGCGCAGCCTGAAAGCCCCTTTGTGTTTTGGACTTTAATTGAGAGAGTGGCCCTCAAGCATAGTGCCAATCTTCCCAGTAAACCATACAGGGAGCTTTTCCTGCTCTGAAAAGTTTAAATACCCATTGACTTTCATTGGCAGCTTACAGTATTTTCAGCTCTTCTAGCTTCTCTTATTGGAACAGAGCGTAAGCCGATGTAATTTCAAAATTACACGATTGATATTTGAGTAGTTAGAAATGAGGCTTACAAGTGTCCATCACTGGGTAAACATGAAGTGTATTTGTCCTATTTTGTATACAGTACATGAATACAACATGGGGTAATCTTGATATGGTTGCATGATTCATAGGATTAGTTTGGATTAGCGAAGCTAACTTTCACATGACAGCAGTAATAATCTGTTCTCAAACTAATAACAATAATCAGGTTGGGAACTAATTCCCACTTGAAACTCACTGCAACACTGCAGCACATCTGACACTTAAATAATTGATAAAGAGAGGAGGCAGAGGGTGGGGGTCTAGATGTAATCATAACATGTGCTGGAGTTTCATATAGGACCTACGTTCTGTGGAATGTCCATGAGAGAAAAGGCAGGGCCCTAAAACTCTGCCAGATTTCATTTCATGCTCTGCAGAGCACAGCCTCTGAGACGGTGACATTTACATGGCCCTCTATACCACCGCCAGTTGCTGCAGGCCCAAGGCACTGGCTAAATCAGGCACAAGGGCCAATGAATGAAGAGGCAATGCGAGCGGGAGAACAAGGAGGAGATGGCTAATGTGCTGTGCAGAAGAGTCAAACAAGAGAACATGATTTTATGAGTTGTTAAAAGGAGTGTATCACGTCACGACCGTCATTAAATTAAAATACTTTTCTTTGGAGGTAGATGCAAATGTGAAATCTATTACTTGTGCAGTGCTAATGCATCATGTTTGCCCCTCTGTCATACATTATAGGGAGTGTTTGCAGTATGACCAAGACCTCTGTAAATGATTCTGGTCTCTTTGTGGGAGTTGTGTTTTGCACAAACATAATAAATGAGTTCATTTAGGGAAAACTCATTAAACAAATAAATGGCGCTGCATGAGCATCACCAGGGTTGAACATTTGTGTGTGAGTAGAGGGGTAGCATCGGGGGCAGGATTGCTCAGTCCAGTCCAGCTTTTCCAGGGATTATCTGCTCCAACGACCACCTGGTTCTCTCTTAACCAGGAGGTCATCGGGCTAGTTTGAATTTAAGTCAACCCCCTCCTCCTACTTAACTTTGTCCCTGATTAATCTAATTTGGTTTCCACACATAGTAGCTTCCCATTTCACTCTAGCTAGTAAGAGTAGCTCAGTCTGTACTGAGCTCTCTCTCTCTCATTTTTTTTTAATAACACTTCCCATGAGAGGTTTCCCAGTTGGTTGAAATAAAAATTCACAGCAGCTGCAAACACTGAGGTTTATCTGTCTGCTTTCAAAAGAAACCCTTTGGCAATAAGAGAATCTTTCTTTACCTAAAATCGTTCTAGGCTCCTTTCAAAGATCTTCTAGTAAGTCCCCCCAAAAACGGTATAAAGACAATGCACATTTAACTTATATAATCATAGATGCACTGGGCAGTTTCTCATGCTGTATCCTCTCAGGGATTTCTGCTATGGAGCCAATTTGGCACAAATTCTCTCCTCATTTTGGTCTTCAAATCTTGGCGTTTGCTTTTGTTTTTGTTCCCTGGCAAGTCACTTTGCTCTGATATTTCTTTTTTTCCCAGGTGGCGTGAAACTATCGATGTGTTTGTGTAAACACATCAGTCAGCATGTTCTGAATGGAGCCAGTTCAACTCTGAAAGCTGTTGTACATGACAGCCTTTCATTGTGTGCAACAATGCCTTATTGAAGTCTGAACATAATGTTGAGCGGTAACCATTACTGCAGGATTATCAGATGTAGAAGAAGACAAGGCAGATGGATATAATGATGGGAGTAGTTTGAGACAGGTGGAGGTCAGCATTGCTACCACGGAGTCTCACTGGTCCTGTTTGTCACAGAGCAGTGAATCAATACAATTGTCAAGTGGATGAGTCCACACTGCTAGTTCATTACAAAGTGTTAAATCTAGCAATGTTGCTTACTAACTGCCATAATGAGGTGGTAACAAAGTTATGGAATGATTAGTGAGCATGTGTCCCAGCAGGACGGCGAGGGAGAGCGAGCTTGGGGAGGTTACAGTATGACAGATGGTGACTGTATGTGTGTGTCACTGTGTGAATACGTGAACGCTACTGCTTTGGGGTTGTTTTTGCACACAAACAAGTGGAAAAAAACCAAAACTAAATATTTTATTGAACTTGATGATATTGATGCTAGAAGGGACTTGGACTTACAGGCAGTTTTGAGTTCATTCCAGTATGATTCATGAGCAGGGTCAGCTTTTACAGCAACGCTTTTTCAATATTGTTTTCAGTTTAGTTGATCATAAATTAGTTGTGCTAAGAACAGTATTGTCAGTGTTTGTTTCCAAAAAAATTGTTATTTTTAGCATTCTGTGTTAAAAGTTGTGTTTTGATGTGTCAAACTATCTTTATTTTATTGCTTTACCTTTATGCGTTTTATCCAGATTCAAGGCTTCCTTAACAATATCTTAAATAGAAGTAATCCACATGTCCTTTTTGCATTAATTCCTGGATTATTTTGTGCTTTATTGAGACAATCATTTGTAAATTTAAGTCTATACAGATTACAGAGGCCAACAAACACGCTGACCATTATCAGGCTTGCTTTCAGGATTTCACATGATACTACTACAAGAGTCTGTAAAACACGCCAGAAGGGGTGTAAAATAAACGCAACTCCGCCTGTGGTGTTTTTAGGATCTGCCGTAAATCACCATGTTGCACATTGGCTGCAAGAGAAGGAAAGAGAAGGAGTGGAGGCAGAAGAAGGAGGGGCTGAATATGTGGTACAAAGCCAAAACACGACTGATGCCAAGGTGGCAGGCACGGAACGAGGTGGAAGAGAGTGAGAGAAGGAAGATGAGAAGGGAAAACCTTCTTCTCGATCTACTAAGCTGCATGGATAGGCACTGAAGGACAAACCCCTATTTATAACCAATCATCTAGATTGCCCCCTTTCACGCAACTAGCATTTTCAGGGGTGTTAGGGATTATTTTTCTACATACACGAGAGGCCATTTTCTTCCATTTCTTTTTGCGACATTTTTAACACACTTTGAAAATGGCTCAAACTACATAACAGACCACAGTAAGCGAGTTGTGACAATTTTGGGGCACATGCATCATGCATTTGCTCACTGTTAGTCATTTCACACCCACAGGAAGAAGACAAATTGGTCACATCCATTTCTTTCTTGTGTTATTTTTTTCTTTTCTTTTGTTTTCTTTACTGGGGCACCATTAAAATCCACCTAAACAGTGAATGTTAAAATTCATTGCAGGGGATGTACACTAAATGCAGATAGAAAAAAAGAATATTAATTGAAAATCCACACCCACATCCTGTCAACTGTTTAGTGACTGAGACATTTAGAGCCTAGATTTATTTGTAGTTTAATTAGCGGAGAAGAAAAAAAGGTCACACATGCTGAGATCTGTGCACATTGGTGACGGGGAGAGTTCTTTGCTAATTGAGCACAAAATGGACTGACAGCTGGAGGTCAGGCATCAGTCTGGCCCTGTGGCCTGGGCGATGGGGCTGATGTGGAATTAGCTGGCTTCTCGTCCTGTTATTGGTGCTTTTTTTTTTTTTCAGGTCACCAGCTACGCCTGCATTCTCGTTGAGCTTTTTCAGGGACATGCCACTTTTAGTATAGATAATCTAGATGTACATAATAAAAGTGGTTTTGGATTGAGTTCAGGACAGCAGATTTGCAGGGAGATCAAAATATGTTTTTGGCTGAAACTAAGTGATGGTGTCTGTGCGTGTGTGTGTCTGCATGTGTACTTTTGTGTGTGAGTGAGACAGAGACATAGTGGAAAAGGAAGCGGGAGAGATGAATGAATGTCCCTGACTGAGAGCAAGCTAGTGCAGCTTGGAGGAATGACTTCAGCACCATGGACAGAGTCTCATGCTCCAGGCACATCACAATACTCTTTTATCTGTATCACTACACGCCATCTGTTCACACAGACACATGCACCGATTGAAAAGTGAATGCACGTTTATAGATTAATGAACATTGCAATGCTGCAAAGATCTGAGGGGCAACTTTCTGTGACAAGCTCAGCGAACTCAAGATTGCAGCCTGTAAAAGGAACCGAGCTGAACATTACCTGATATATTTATGTGCTTTTTTAAAAGCGTACACATTTAAGAAAATGTAGTTAGATAAATGCCGGCAAACACTCATGGTTCTCGCATGGCATTGCACAAAAAGAAGGAAGCATCAGAATAGAGAATACCAATCCTAAAATCACAGTTTCTAGTAGTTTCTAGACACGATCTGAAACAACAGCTTGGTTTCAGAACCTTCGATACGAAAGCATATTTGTTCATTTTAGCCTCCAGTGGGTCTTGGCTGTTAGCATTGTTGAAACATATTTGTTTCAAAAGGATGACTGCTTGAGTTCGTGTGATGTTCAGCTTCTATGTACAGTAGGCACTGTCTGACATCGCACAGATGAGATAGATCAAACTAGTTTCCTGCCTAACAGTGTCGAGAGGATCTGAGGACACATCTCCAAGCTGTTTCATCCCCACCGTACTTGAATATTCATTTCCATCTAACTTACTTCCTTGACTCCGTTTAGACAGGCATTTCATTGAACATTCTAGTCTGGGTAAGATGGCTCTAGTCTGAATACACTTAAAAGTTCTTAAAAGTTCTTTTCTTGTCTTGTGTTTGCACTTGGCACATCAAAAAGAAGATCAAGTGGAAAATACAGACAGACACCTATTTACGCTCTAATTTGAGGTCATGAAGCAAATCAATTAAAAGCATTGTCCCATTTTTGGAATGAGATGTGTCCAATGCATTATGAACGGCAAGCAAGGCTTTGTAGCATAATTAGCAAGTTGTTGAGAAGAGGATGCAGATTTTTTTTTTTCTCTTCACTAAACACTTTCCACACTCCCAGGCAGACAGGCAGTAAGAGCCTGCATGTCAAAGGCATGAAATACTGGCATTTGTGAGGACACCAAAATCTCTTTGGCTGTTCTGGCAGAGAGAGAGACAAGTGCACAGGCAGCAGAAAATGGCTTAGTCAGGGTCATCACTAGCCAATAGCTTTGGATAACTGTGACAAGCCAGGGCATTTTCTCAGGCTCCAATAAACCGAGTGAGAAAAGATCTTCTTGGTGCAACTTTGCCAACAAACCCTTTTCTCACGGTATTTACTTGGAGTAGTTATCATACATTTGATGGAGTAGTGTGAATGGCGGGGACACCATAAGTAGAAAATAGTTAAAAATTGTACCTTTTTAAAAACAGCATTGTATGTCATAGGTATATATGTTTATAATTATTTTAACTCTACAAACCTCAATCACAAGTCGTGATTGTATTGTTTTTTCTAATCTACATGAACAGCCACATCAGAAAGGGAAAGCTTCAGTATGTCTGGAGTCATCTGAGTCACAATGCCCCCGTTTCCTGCTGGGATTATTCTTTGCATGTCGAAGTGCCTTTTTCTCTTCTGCATCTGTCTTTTCACTGCAGATGCATGTAATCATATATTGTTGTTGAAGTTCAGTGGCCCGCAGAACAACAGATGTACTGTACTTCCTGCCACGCAAGCCATGTCTCTTAAGCTTTTGTTAAGTGGGATGAAAGTCCACTGAAATCTCCTAGCTAAGGGTAAAGGTTCATCATGTTCTGTAGACACTTTGTTTGTTTTATCATAATGTTTTAAAAAAAAAAAAAAATATTAGGTCTTATTTATAGCTCTGAAATGCGCAGGTAAACACAAGTGACCAAAAACAGAGTGGCAGATACTGTATTGACAAAGTACATCCATTTTATGCACATGCACAAAAACACACATACTTGATGATGTCATTTGTATAATCTGATGGAATCTGGGCCATCTTTGACGAGGAGGCAGCCGGAGGGATGAGCAGTCACTGTCATAATGATTTGGTGTGTAGGAGGGGAGGTATGGGGAAAAGAGAAGTGTGTGTGTGTGTGCGTGTTTTGTATTGGAAAGGGGTGTCACCAAACACACTATTTTCTTCCTTGTTCACTGAGGGTTTTTGCTTCATACGCAGGTTGCAAAAAACAAAATGTAACGATGCGTGAGTCATTACACTTCGTGATGTTGTAATTTATGCAGTCACTTAAATTAAAAGGAAATGGTTCTGCTTCATGTGAACCATTAAGCTATTACTCATTTATTTTTGGCTGATGTGAACAGGTGAGCTGAGGAAAATGTGTAAAACACGAGATAAGAACAAGGGGAGATCATTATTGGTTCGGTGCTTTTGAAGGTTTGTTGGTAAATGCTGCAATTATCGTGCTTACACCCAACTGTGATAAATGGCAGATTTCCTTCAAGCCTAAACACACTCATTCCACATTTTTGCCTGTGTTCATCCTTTAAATGTTGGCTTTGCTTTTGGAATACCTCGTGTTTCCAAATGGCACACAATTCGGGGCAACATCTTTAAACAGTTTGATGGGAAGGGAAAAAAGCACAAACAAAAACATTGCGTTTGGTTGCAAGCCATACAATAAATTCTTGGAACAATTCTTGTTGAAGTCACACCAGGCATTTAGATTTCTAATTAAGCTATTGTTTCCTGCCAACCGTTAATTATGATAGTTTTATTCTCTTGATAGTCAAAAATGAAATAAATTAATTGAATGTTTACACGGCAAAAAAACCCGCCAATGTCATTAACACATTAAAAGAACAACATTCACCATATTTAACCTTTTTACAGCAACCTGCAAAACGTCTGCCAACCGGAAAGCTAACGTAATAGGATAGCTAACAATCAATGTGTGTCTATTGATTTAAGCACAGCCCCAATACAGCCAGACCACACAGTAGTGATGCATCAACAACCTCTGATTGCCCTTAAGCAAATGTCAATAAAAATAATGAACTGACTGTTCTGTATTAGTCAAGAAAAAGAAGAAATGCACTACATCTGTTGTTATTATACACTTTAATCTGCTGTTTAAGTAAAATAATGGCCTACTTTTTTATTTTTATAGCCTGTTTCCTATCTTTTTGGGTTTGGTTTTTCTCATAAAGGTAAATCATTTTCTAAGGCTTTTATTTTGATAAGCATTTCATAAGAGCTCTGGCACAAAGTATACAGACTTACTGCGGCAATCATTACATGGGATCATCGGATAAAATATATGCTTCCGTCTTAAATTTCATCTTGCACTGCAGTTTTGTTTTTTTGTGTGTCCTTAACGATGATTTTCAGGATCATATTGTGTGTGTTGCAGTCGGATCAGCCCGCTTTCCTGGTTCCATTTCAAATGATCGGTTACTGAAGGTTATATTCTTTGTTACTCTTTGTTCTGTGTCTTTTGGACATCTAGTCAGCATTTATATGCATATTTAATCATTTACTTGAATCTTTGTGTTGCTCTTTGATGGGAATCCTGTAAGCCTGATGCAGGATAGTGGGGAACTAGACATGTTTGTGTCCAGTTTAGTCAACGTTTAGATCAGCAAATAACTGTCAAGCAGTGGAAGCATTCCTGCTTGTCAGTGTAATGCTGCTGGCTCCTGGGACCACAGTCTACTCAGGTGATGGCACTTACTATAAGTCCGATGATATAACTGCCACACTTGCTGCCAACTATAACCTACACTCGACCCATCTCGACTCCTCTCTCAGCTTCTTTAGCACAGCTGGGCATGAGGAGAGATGATAGCATAGAGGAGTTGGACACTGACTCATCAAAATTTAAGTGCAGTCAAACACATCCATGTTGGCATATTATAAAAAGACACACAAGGCCTGTAGAAGTCCAGTTCTGATGTCTTTAAAAGGCATAATCTAACAACTATTACTTGAATTTTTATTGAATTATTCATCTGATGACTATTTAATTTCTAACCATATGGTCTATATAGCAGTTAAAATAATTACAGATTTCTAGAACCGACTGATGTGTCTATGGAAAAATAACATCAGTCAATAACATGACTGAGACATGGAGACATGCACTGCCTTTTTGTAAATGTTATATGTATGAGCTTATGCACCTAGTTGTGTAGTATTCTCGCTAAGCCTTAGTTTGTTCAGCATGTGTAATCCCCTTAAAGTCCCCACTGATAGCCTGACTACTTTCACTTCAGATTAGCTGAGGTAGAGATCAAGAAGTGCCCCTCTCACCAGCATCTAGGACGGCACATGGTTCCTTACAATAATACTAGCTTCACGTAGTGTGCAGCTATAGAATTGTATAGGGAATAAAAAATGGAATACAAAATAGATGCAGAATATAAAATTCATATGCTGTGCATGGTTGTGTTTATAATTATTCCTTGAAGACAGTTCCAGTGCACATCTGTATTCACTCTCTCACACACACTGGAATCTGCTTTGCATTCTTGCATTTGTTCTGTTTGGACATATAAGTATACTTTTCATATCGCAAAAAATAGTTACATAGGCCTGATAAAAAAGATATTTTTCCTTAAAGAAGCCCAAGCCTAAGTGTGATCCCATGCTGCATTAATTGTGTAACTCGCAGAGAGTTGTGAACGATTATACACGAGCTAACAAGTTAATGGGAGGTAGAATATAGTGTGTGTACACACTGATTTAATGACTTTATATGCTTCTTATGGGATTGTCTAGCGAGAGAGCGCTAGCGAGTGGCAGCCAGATGGAGGGTTGAGTGTTAGTCTGCAGGTCTGTGATTCACTCTCTGCACACAAATGCTAATGTTTGGGTTCACTGCATGTTTAAATAGACATTATCTGTTATTTATCTGGTTGGACTGATGGAGGGATGTTTAGGCTAATGAGGTTCCGTAGTGAAACATTAGAATTACACCTGTTGTTGTCATGGTTCCTGGGTCTTAGACCATAAGCTTTTTTTTGTTAGTTCATTCTTTTAGGTTTTTAGAATCATTTGCGTTTGGGGTTTGTTCCTTCTCTTCTTTTGTAACATAGGCTATATTGTTTATATTTTTCCTTTATGTCATTTATATTTTCCAGGAGTCTCTGTTTGTATTTCTCCCTCTAAGTCCTACACCTTAGGTTATGGGATGGATCTCTAATATTTAGCTATTTAGTTCTAGTCTTGTCTCTGTATTTGTCTTTTTGTCTCTCTTGTTTTCCTGTTTAGTTGTCAGTTTGTTTGTTTTTTACTTATTCAGTTGTATCTCCCTTCCTGTTTTATTATGATAACTGTTCTTTTATCTCGTGTTAGGTTTTACTTCCTTTGTCTCCTTGTCTTGATTAGTTTCAGCTAATCCTCCCAGGTGTTTCCACCTGTTACCTTTCCCTGTGTTATCTGGCATGCGTGTAATTGTCTGAGTGTCCCCTTGTCCTTTTCACATTGTCTCCCATATCTGTGTGTCATCTTGCACAATGCTTTCTAAGATTTCTGCTATTTGGATTGCCTGCTCTGCAAATGTTTTACACTATTTATATTCCTTTCTCCTAACAGCATTAAAGCCATTTTTTTTCCAGTTTATTCCTGTCTCCCAGGTCATGCATTTGGGTCCAGAATCTGCAAAATATATAGTTAAATTATGTCATTTGTTATTTGTATTAATTTTTAGCTTTATTGTCACAAGCTAAGCATTTTTAATTCACTGGATTGTAAATTCTAAACAGTTTTTTCCCCCAAATTCGTCAATCCAATTTATTAGTATTAGTAAGAGAAAGTAGAGTTTGGAGAACAACCTTCTTTTAAAGCAGTGATTCAAGTACCTGGGGGAGAAAACATCTTGAAGGACTCCTAGACATGTTTAACACCCATCTATTAGTCAATATCTTATGGTAACATAAAGTGAGTGGTGCTGTTATGTCTTGTTGGTTGCCTGTCCTCTCGAGGTCACTTTGTATTACTTTTTTCAGAAGTGCTGCTCTGCTATTTCAAGAGCTTTATTTAAATTAAAAATGCACTTAATTTTAATTTAGCTTATCTACACTAGTCCTGTGGTATTTTTGGTTGGTATTATGTTCGTTGGTATTAGAAAAGACAGTTGCAGTGATTTGAGTGTTGTACTTTACTCTTTGTGACGCCCACAGCCTATACCAGGAATGCTTTTATATTTGTATTAATACACACATTCATATGGACAGTATTGCCTCAGCAGTCTTAGTCATGGTGGTCCATTGTTAGCTACACTCCACACCACCCTTAGTCAAACAGACAAGAAAACACTGGAGCCCACATCATAAATTAACAATAATATTGAGGGACCCAAACAAAATAATTACAATAACTGTTATAACACTGTAATTTAACACACTAACATCCACATGAACAATGCCAGTCTTTGCACTAGTTGCCCCTCCCCTTGGGCCGCTACAGTACTTTTCATTATTTAAAATACATTCTTAATCGCTTCATTGTCAAGAGTTATAATCAAGACAGAAAAAGTAATAACTCATAACAGTTCAGCTGCTTCTCCCATGCTTCTGAATGGCTAACCTAAGCTACCTGCACCTGGCTCTGGTAATTAACACAGAGACCTGGGATTAGTTTTAATGCTTTCATCAAACTCAGCAGCAAGAAGGAATATAAACATATTTTTCAAAATATAGAACTATTTCTTTTAAGCATACCTAAACATTAACTAGAATAAAAGGTAGTATAAGGAAGAGCAGAAAAATATAGCCTATAGCGTTTTATTCGAACAAGTAAATTACAGTTTGCTCGAATGGTGGCAGTCCACCGGTGCACTGGGGCACAGTAATATTAATGCGCAAGTAGTTGCAGGAAATTTAAGAGATAACTGAGGAAAGTGGAGCGGGAGTATGAACATAGTGCCTGAAGCCAAATGAGCTACTGTACAAGGACGTGTGCAGAGTAGTGCAAAATTATGCAAACAGTGTTGCATAATTATTGCAGTTTATCACAGTGAGAGAACAGGTTTTAATGTTTTATTAATCTGCTTAGTTGACAATGGTGTGATGGGCTTTTAAGAGTTGTTTTTTTTTAGCAAGAATGTTGGTCATATTGTGATACTCTGGCCTCTCATTTATTCAATCACTGTTAATTGAACTGTTGAATTTATGCTAAATTGATGTTTGGGTTGATTATTATTATCTTTCTGAGAACATTGTAAACAAACCTTGTCTCACCTGGCTTCCTCTGCTATAACAAGTCAGAATGAAAAAGGTCCATTGTATTCAATTAGCTAACTGCAGTACTGCACAAATGACACCATAATTGTAGTTAATCTAAAATGATGGCTGAAAACAATAGGAGCATATTGTTATTTTACATATGGGACTCCCAATGTGTTATCACATATAAGATTGTACAGCAGTAAAGTGCCACTGTTGTCTCCAGTCTTTCATTGCAAAATGAGTCCATAAAATGTAGGAAATTCATAGTTTTACAGTTTATTATTATTGACATCTATTTGGAAAAGTGATTTGCAATAGAATGACAAGTTTGCATGATGGTAGTGAGACCAGATATGTTGTATCGGTTGCACACAGTGCCGTTGAAATAAAGTGGCTGGAAAAAAAGGACCTGGGATTAGTATTGGGGGTGGGAGTGGCAACAAAGGACAGGATTAGTAATGAGTACATCAGAGGGGCAGCTCATGTTCGACAGTTCAAGGATAAAGGGTTGAGATTTAGTTGCTTTGGACACGTGCTAAAGAAACATAATAGATATGCTGGACAAGAGTGAAAGCGGTGGTTTATGGAAGTAGTGAAGGAGCAGTAGGTGTGCGGGAGGTAAAGTATAAAAGGACATAAATTGTGGCTTTTCTTATGAGGAAATTCTCCCTTACATAAAAGCTTAAAGCTGGCTTCTTGGTTTTGTGTGTTTTTAGATATATTTATCCATTCATCCATTTCTCTTTCACTTGTCCAGTTCAGGGCCATAGAGGGGCTGGAGCCTATCACAGCCCCATCACAACAGTCTCACATTTATACCTACAGCCAAACTAGCATTTTCTCCTTTTTTTTCTTTTTTGTACTGGTGGAGGAAGACAGAGTACCCAGAGAGATTCCACCCAAACATACAAATCCCAGGCTGGATTTGGACCCAGGACCTTGTTGCTGTTAGGCAACAATGCTAACTGCTGCATCACTGAGCTGCCCTGATGCTTTCATTATAGTAGGGGGGAAGAAAACAGGCAAGATGTTTGTTCTTGATGATGTTTTGTTCTCGTGGTTATTGATGCTTTTGTGTTTGGGTTGTAAAGGTTACGTCTGTGTGGTGAGGAAACCATGGGATTCTCGAGAGACAATGAGTGTGTACTACAGGGCATGCTATGCTTTATTACACTGTATTCAGTCAGCCAGCGAGAGCAAAGCTGTGTCAGAGAAATGTGATTACATGTAACAGAGTACTCGAGCCAAACGAATTGTAGCTTTTCTACGCCATTTAATACCTTGTCTCATAACAGGGCAAAATTACTCAGTGCTTGCTTGATGTTATATTGCTTGGGTATAAAAAAAAACAACAACAAAAAAACCGCACATTATTATGCTCTCTCATTTTTCATGTGGTCTTTCAATTTTCCTGAAGATTATAAAACTCTGGCTTTCTCAAATGCCGACCTATATCCCTGACAGACCTTGTTTTGTGTCCAATAGTTTCTCTTTTTCTGATGTAATCTGTTTGTTCCTTTGCGGGCCCTCTGACCTGTATGATACATCTGTCTCTCAGCTGTAACTCATCCAAGTGGCAGTCTAGATGCCTCATTCAGTCCCACTTTGCTTGCTGCGGATGACATGAGGGTTTTTCGCTCTCACTCTCTCTGCCAGGCTCACTCCATGTCAGAGTGTAACAGTGTGGTTAAAGATATGCTATGCTTGCTGCCCTACAGTGTAGATAGAGCTTTGCACTTTTACACAGGCTCAGTGATGTGATGTTTACTTCCTTCAGCTTGGTAGGTCTGTGTGAGAACTGTCTGTCTGTTTTTCTTTCTGTCATCCAATCAGTTTATTCAAAACAGCAGAAACGCTGAGTTGCGTAACCTTAAAAAGTCAAGGAAATATCAGTGAATTATACTTCTCAAGAGGATGTTGCAGTTATGCAAGCACTTTTATGAATTCAAAGGATTAAGTGTTTTATCAAATAACCGCTCTCTCTCAATTTATGTTTGGGCAATACATGAAAAACAAACTAAAAAAACCGAAAACAGTACAGCATAGAACACTTTGGCACAATTAAATAAACAGCTTCTGGCAATCAAACACCTTCTGTTGTTTGGTTGTGTGAGTGTGTGCGTGCGTGCGTGTGTGTGTGTGTGCGCGCATGTGCGTGTGCGTGTGTGTCAATAATCCAGCCTGGCAAAGACGTCCCAGAGTTACTTATCACTTTGCTCTTTGTGGTCTGCTTTGGCCACAAAAGCATTAGCTCAAGATGCAAAGCATTTCAAGTCATCTCTGCAATGGAGTGACATTTCTCAGAATATTTGACTCATGAACGCACCACCTTCTGGGTTGCAACTGGTGTTTACCTCTGATGTTGCTGACCAGACAAATAGAATAATGTACAGTATAGTCAGACATAATGTTAATTATGCTCGATTTAGTGGTAAAATACGGAGTTTTAATAGTTTACATTATAGAGTAATGGTTATTGTGAAAACATACTCTAACCGGTCAGTTTATTAGGCACATCTGTTCAATTTCTTTTTAACACAAATATCTTATCGGCCAGTCAATTCCCCTTTGCAGTAGCAGCAATTTATATAGGCATGGAGACATGGTCAAAATGACCTACTGAATTCAAACTGAGCATCAGAACAGGTAAGAAATGTCATTTAAGTGTCTTTGAAAGGGGCCTGGTTGATGCTGACAGACAGGCTGGTTTGAGTATTTCTGAAATTGCTGACCTACTACAGTTCTCTGTAGTTCTCTAGGTAAAAAATACCTTGTTGATGCCAGAGGTCAGAGGAGAATGACCAGACTGCTTTGAGCTTATAGAACGGCATCAGTAACTCAGATAACCACTTTTTACAACAAAGGCATGCACAAGGACATCTCTGAACGCACATCACATTCAGCCTTCAAGCAGATGGGAAACACTGGGTGCTACTCCTGTCGACTAAGAACAGGAAACACAGTGTACCCATCTTCTAATAGCCAGATCAAAGCTTAGATCATCTCAATGGGTTTTTTGAACCTGACAGTGAGTCACAGTACACAAATTGCTCTCCACACTCATGAGACCTCAAGAGCACCTTTGGCATGTGTGGAATAAAAAGGTTCAGTCATTTCCTAAAACAAATGAGCACTTGTAACATGTAAATAGTGCATTTTAAGTTATAATTCCCCTTTGCAGAAATGAGGCCCATTACTTTAATTTTAATTTTCTGACTGGGATTCATGATACTATTGTATTCAAATGCAAGCTCTTCCATTTTTACAGAGCCTTAGTTCAATGTACTCCTGCTTTCAACCCATCCATTTTCTGATTATAGACTTGGACATGGAATAATTTGCCATAAGGTCCTTACTTAGTTACTATACACCCATTAATGATGGACATCATTATGGATGTGGTGAAGGAGGCTTTTTTTGATAGCCCACTGCTCTTTTTGTTGTAGATTTGTGTATATCCGATTGTATATCCTGCATTTAAATATGTTATGTAATTGTACAGCTGCTACCTTGACCAGATATCTCTTGTAAACAATATTTCAATCTCAGTGGGACTTCCTGGTAAAACAAAGGTAAAATAAACAATGAAGACATTATTCAGTTTCTGCTTACAACCAGTACTTGGCAGCTATACAACACTGAACATAGCAGAGCCCTTGTTGTGATATCTAACCCTTCATCTCACAGCACCAGGAGCTGCTTTTAATCACCACAAATTGTTAAAGAGATTTTCACAACAAAGAAGTTTATATTCTAGAAAATTGTACTATCATAGTCACCATCTCTGTCTCTTGCTCTTTGCAAAAAAAACCCCAAACATCCACCCTGAGCTTCTTGCATGTGTCTACTTCAGAAAATGTTGTATTTTCTTGTGGCGTGAGGAGGAGAGGGCACCTTTGTGCACATACTTCTTAATATGCAGTAAAAGGCTAGAAATGAGAAAGGGGCAGGCTTTTACAAAGAGATAAAAGAAAACCTAGCAAAGAGAGGCTAATCAGGGTGAAGAAAAGTATCATCGCACCACCACCACCATCTCACTTATCCTCACCATTCCCATTTTGCTCCCTGCTCATTTATCATCTCTTCAAAGAACTGTAGAGCCTTGAGCTATGGGGCAGATACATTAAAATGCATCAAAATCAATGTATTTCCTGAATACCAAGAGATTTGTCTGTGAAGAGTAAAAAACCTCACATAGCTGTGTTTTTTCACTTTTCTGGCATGTGTCCAGGACTTTCAATCAATTCCTTCACAGCAAGGACTCTGAAAGAAATTAAATTAGGTCCTGGGCATCGAACCACAGTTTCTCAATTGGTACAGAATTAGTTCACATTGATTCGACCTGATTGGAGTCCCAGGCTTGTGTTTCCACTTAATCACTGAGCACGCCCATCTCTCAAACCACTATTTGCATGCACCCTTCCCCTCAGCTCATTTCAGTCATTCACAGCCCATGGTAACCTTGGGAATTTGCATGAACTCACTGGCCTGGACTGTTGCTGATCCACTATTGCTGCTTCCATTGCTGCAGCACAAATGTAATAATCAGATTTTGTTGTGTTATTATTATTACAGTGTCTTGTTAGAGTTAGCAAAAGGCTGATGCTCTGCCAGGTCCAGAAAATTGTCCTCTGGTTACAAAAAAAAATGTTCTGATAGATCGCTGCTGTTATTCTGACTGAGCACTGGCAAGTGATAGAGTGAAAAAAGAAGAAGCTTGGGAAAGACGGAGAAAATTGTCTGCAGGGAAAGTAAAGTGAGGACAGGAAAGAACACAGATTATGCATGAGAACAAACAAAAGAGTGGAAGAAAGGGAAAAAAGATTGCGAATAAGGTTGTGGGGGCAATAAGCTTGGAAAACGAGCGACAGAAAGAAGATAAGAGAAACAGTTATGAATGGAGAGGCAGAGACGAGTGGAGAGCTATGACAAAACAGCTTTTTCCACTCCCTCTACTTCTGTCTCTCAAAGCTAAGGCCTTGGAGGCGAGCGCAGTTTATTTAAAATTTTTCTTTTTGTCTGTTGAATTAAGGCGGAATTTATTGGAAATGTGCAACATTTTATAGACCTTCACTTGACCTTTCGGAATTTGATTAAAGCGTCACAGATTAAGCATTCACATGACATGTGTAAGGACACATAAGGTGTAAGGAAGTGTATGTACTAGTATTCAGAATGCGTCCCTGACTCATGGGCAATAATTGGATTTGATTAAAGGGCCTCACTACAGGTGTGAATATCTCACATAGGAGAACTGAATGCTCAATCTTTGACAACTTGGAAAAAAAATGTGGGCTGTTTAAATTTCTTAATTCTGTCAGAGTTGCCAAGGGGAGACTGAAAGATCAAGCTGATCAGAGCTCATATGGAGTTTTTTTAAAAATTCCTTCCTTGTGTCTGATGTCTGACCCAAGAGGTACACCTTGGACTCTACAGGCCTCAATTAGCATGTTAAATATTAGAAAATAATAATTAGAAAAAGACTGACAATGTAGGGCTTGTTTGGAAGGCTTCCCTGTAGAAAGTCTCTTCTCTCTGAAAAGAACATGGCAGGTTAGCATGTTCTTGTTTAAAAAGCTGCATCTGAACAGCCTTGGCAAGACTTCTGGAAAATTAGGGGCGGACATCTTCATTATGGTCTTGTCTGTCTGTAATGTATATTTGAGAAAACCAAACAAAGCATATCAGTACAAACACCTCATACCATAGCTGGTATGAGGTGTTTGTACTGATATGTTTGCTGATATGTTTGAAAAGGTGTATGCATGGTGGTGGAGGTATGATGATTTGGACTTCTTTTATAGCCACAGGACCTGTCAACCATGAACTCAAAGTATTCTAGAGCCAAATGTGAGGGCATCTATCTGACAGCTAAAACTTGGGGGCGATGAGCCTAAGCACAGTATCATAACTTTAACAAAATGACTCATAAAGAAAAGAATCAAGGTACTGCAATGGCCCAGTCAAAGTCCAGACTGCAATCCAGTAGATCCTCAATCCACCCTGCTGTGGTGAGACCTTAAGAGAGCTGTGCATAAACATGTGCTAAGAAACCTCAATGTTGCCATGGGGAAAAACTGTAAAGAAGAGTGGGCCAAGATCCTTCATGAATGATGAAGTCATACAGAAAACGGTTTATACCAAGCTATTGCTGCTAGAGGTGCTATTGAATTGTGTAGTGTACTTAATGTTTCACATGACTGTATGTGTTGTGCGCCACATTAACTGTATGAAATTGTTTAACAGTGGAAATGTTAATGCTTACCTAAAGGCAAAGAGAAAGAAATAGTCTGCCAGAGGTGTGTTTTATCCTACCAATCACCATCTACTCAGTCAGACTGTAAGGTGGAGAACTGTATAGAGTGATTGGTGCTTTATGCTTTTCTCTATCACAGTGGTGTTCACTTTACTTTAAGACTCATTACATTTACACAGTCAGGGATAATGCACCATATGTTCTCTTTATGCTTCCACTAGATTTCAACTGCAGTTTATAGCTGATCGTTTTGGAAGCTCTTCCTGCTTTGGACGCTGTTTTGGATGTTTTAGGATTTATTCCATAATATGTTTTGACATAAACTCAAAAAGATGTCAAAAATAATAACTGCCATAGACAGATGATAACAACAAAAGATAGCACATCTAATTTTGTACCTACAGCATGCTTTTCCTGTTGTAGTCAAAGATCATTATGCTAACATCCGTTTTAGGGCTTGGATCTATCAAGAATCAACAGTTGGATAAGGAAGGAATCTTAAATCTAATTTTTCAACTCTACTCATCTCTCTGGAAGGTTTTAAGAGAGGAACTAAATTTAAAACTAGTTGCATAAATATCTGACATCACACAAAACTGGAATTTGTCGAAATATTGGTGTTACAGATAAGAATATGAACAAGTAATTTAAAAAAAAGAGATTTAGAAGTTGCATGCAGTATGACACAAATAACCTCCAGCTGTAAAATAAAACTTCTGTCACTTGTAAATAAGCTTGTATTATTCATGGTAAATAAGCTTATTATCTCAGAAGGCACACAACAAAAGCTTCTACAGTAAGGATTCAAACATTCCCTTGATTCTCCATCCTGTATTCCATGCATCTTCACACATACTGATGTACGCACACACACACGCACAAACACCTGCTTTTTAATAAATGACTACCTGTCATCAGTGTGCGGTTCTCACATTACAGCACAGTGAATTCATTAAGTGTGCCCTTTGGAAGTCCAACGAGCCAGGTGGGGTGCCGTCAAGCCTCCCGCCTTGCCTCAGAATCACGCCCAGCATTTCAATTGCAAATACTGTACACATCTCGGTGCCCTTGTAAAAACACACCTTCACAGGCATGCACATGCATCTATACATCTAGCCATGCTTCACGTTTAACCCACATCAAAATGTTTACCCTGCATCTGTCTCACTCGACAGTAGTGATAACACAGGCTTGTCTATATTTCAGAGCAGCTACGGTATTTTTGTATGCACCTTAAAATGTTTTCTGATGAGCAGGGGAAAAATGACAGAAACTTTAACCTTGAAAGATGCATCCTGGTTAGTTTAGTCATTCCCTTGATTAATTCAGAATCTGGAATTATTTTAATCACACAGAGATTTGGTTGTATTTGAATCGGATTAGTTTGTTTTCCTGCAGATAGATGAGATTCTACAAGTTCCCGCCTGACTCTCTATCATTCTTTCTTTCATTATGTAATGCATGGCCCTCAGGACTTTGAGAGATGCTTACTGTATGTGCATACATGACTGGGTTTGCAGCGTTAGGGTAAGCGCTGATAGAAAAGATTGGGTCAGAGAAAACCACTGCTTGGAATAAGTTTCCTGAGCAATGTCAGTTCAAAGTGACCTGACACGGTCTTACTGAGTCATCGCTAGTTTATGTGTAAGTGGTTGTACATGGAGGGGAGAGGGGAGGAGTTAGAGGCACTTGCGGACTGGCAAAGCTAAATCTAAATCCCCCTCTTTTCTGTCAATAATTCTCGGCTTTTTCACAACCCCCTCTAATCCTCTTTCTGACGTGAATCACCTCTATTTAGTGTCTGCACATGCTTTAAACAATCGGCCACAAGTGCACTAGCAGTTCGCTTGTGTGTATTTTTACGTGCTTCCATGCGTGTAAGTGTGACTTTCAATCTGTGCCGATCTTGATCGTCAGCATGATAATTGTCCTTGCTTTTATTTATGTGTGTTTCTGTGTGCTGTGTGCTAGCAGATAAGAAATACCACAATGATTTCAGGTTGATGTTATGAGCTCTTGCTCCACAAATTCCATCATTGTCCAAAATGAGCATCAACATCAGATCTGTAGCTGACTGGTGAGAAGTCATGCTGCTGTGAAAATGTAATAAAGCAAAGAGATAATCACTGCTGAAGTTTGAATAATGGCTTTCTGTAGAGGATCTGTGCTACACTATAGTGTAGAGATTATGCATCATGCTGGCCAGGCAGGGAGCCTGCCGCTGCTGCTGACTCAGTGCAGGCATAGCTGGGGCTTGGGGGGTTAATGCAGCAGGGCCACGGGCTGATCCACAGTCCATCCTCATCTGCCAAAACTTCAAAGGATGCCCCAACAGAGTCTAAATCGCCATCTCCTCCAGTCCAGGCTCTGCAGAACACTCTCCCCTCCCCCTCAGTGCACAGGTCAAACTCAGCCTCATCTTTTATGTATTACTTACCCCATTGATTGTGCTCTTAAGAGATTCATGAATACAGAGGGGCCTATTTCCGTATCACACTCTAGCATATAAGGGTTTTTTCTTTAACAAGAGAGGAATTTTTCTCTCATTTGTTCATTTTTTTTGGTTTGTTTCTGTCTTTCCATTAGTTCTCTTCCCCATCTATGCGACGCTCTTCCAACTTCCGCTTATTTTTGCAGGCAAGGTCGTAGTCATTTCTACTTTTGACAGACGTGTTTTGCCTATTTAACTATTTATCCTGCATAAATGAATTATTCACAGTGCAGGTAGTGAATACTGTAAATTGGAGAGCTGCAGTTTACTTACAGAAAGATTAAAGGAGATGTTTAGTTGAAGTCAAATGTGTCATTTAGGTTAAATAATATAATAAATATAACAAAGGTTACGTCAGTAACTTTTCAGTGCATGTATATGGTCTTTAGGTCTTTTCTTGTGTCTAATGTATTCATGTATGTTAATCCCTTGGCTGTTTACTCATTCATGAATACATATGTTGCTCCATTTTTAACAAGCCAACCCTCCCCCCCATCTGTCTGTTTGTGTACCTGTGTTTTAGTGATGTGTGTGTTATGCACCCCAGCAGAGTGTGAAATTGAAAATTCTCATCTTTTCTGACAGAGAAGAGAGGGCACAGAAGATGTGAAATCTCATCTTTGACTTAAGTTTTTGCTATAATGTTTTTTTTAGTGGCACAGCATTCATAACAAAAAACATTATTGTGTGGTTGAGAAGGATAAGTTCCTTCATAAATATATCATATTATAAATGTGTTACTATAAAGATTGTAACGTATGTATGTCTTTTCCCTAACTCCTCGTAGACACGTTAATCAATCTGGATGAAATTTATAGCGTAAACTACCCGGATACCAGGATTATCAACATGTATATAAGGTGCCACTTTAGCTCAGTAGGGTGGGCAGGGGGCCGTTGCTGCATATCTTCTGCCTGTCTCTCTCCCCACTTTCCTGTCTATCTTCACTGCTTCACTGTCTATCAACAGCAAAGAAATGCCAAAACAAAAATCTAAAAATAGAACCTTTATAGAAACTAAATATACATGTAGTGGCTGATCTCAAAATGAACATTGACATTGTATGTGTCTATATTACGTCTACGTATACGTTGCTCTTGGTAAATAAATGTTGCTAAACCATTTTTAGCACAGTGGCTCTGGGATGTGTTGTTATGCATATCTGCAAATAAGTGTCCATCACACACTGACACTAATACTGCCTGTAATTTAAGACTTTGTCTCATATATGAATATGTAGCTTTCAAAGAAAGAGAGCAAAAAAATATATCTTTTAATTATTCATTTGTTTGGTGTTTATGAACAGCTGTTTTTGCTATCTCACTGTTTGCAGTTATATAATGAGGATAAAAGAATAATATGATAAATTAGTCTGTTTTTTCATACATGAGCATAGTGAACAAGCAGACATGTAAATATAGTTTTTATGTCCTACATGGAAAAACATTTAATAAAGTACTTTATGGTTTGAATTTGGTGTTCAAGATCATTTTACGTGTGGATAATTCCATCTAATTCTAAAAACTCATTTAGCACCAGAACTCAGAATTAGTTTATGATTGGAGCTAAAATGTTTAACAAGCACAGCTTGTTCAGCTGGTTTTATAGGTAAGGTTCTTGATTAGTTTTCATCATACCTGAAGGGCAGAAGTTTTTTTTGTTTCCATTAGTAGTTTTAGATCTGGAGAAATAAAAATTAAATCATGGGTAGCTCAAGGGTTAATTCTTGGTCCATTATTCTTTAACCATTACATGCTCCTGCTTAGTACTATCATAAACAATCATGACATGAACTTGTGGATGTCTAGAAACCTTTTTGCAACTCAACAGAGACGAAATGGAAATATTTGTTGTTGGATTAAAAAGTCACAGATTGACAGTTTGGTGATATTTATCATTCCTAACGTAGTAAACAAATCAGGAACCTTGGCATTGTTTTGGTTAATGGTTTCAGTTTTGATAGCCATTTTAATAAGATCACCAGAACTGCTTTCTAACATTTAAACATATCAAAAGTTAGAGAATTATTATCTCCAACTTACTTTTGTTCAAAACTGAATTACCATTAAAACCCTTCTACTAGGTCATAAAGCTCCCGTTGGTTTGGCCCTCACCAGTAGGTCTCTGACTTGCTGAGTGTACACCAACCAGACCTCTCAGGTCATCAAGTGCAGATCTTTTAGCTGTTCCTAGAATTAGATCTCAGTGTGCTGAGGATGCTTTCAGTTGTTGTGCTCCAGTTTGTTGGAAGAAGCTGCCCGCTGACCTGGAGTCAGTTAGAACTGTCTATTCAAAAACAAACTTAAAACCTTTTTATTCTCACAGACTTGTATTTAATTACACTGTGTGTTTGTGTGTTGTGTTACGAAATGTACTATATACATACAATTTCATATTGCTAAGTTATTTAATTTACACGGTGAACTTAGCTGTCTGGCATGGTAGAAATAATCTTTTTTGCATTCAGGCAAGTCAAAAATGACCTTATATACACTTATTTGGCATTTGTTTAAGCTCATGAACGACTTGGTCATCTGCCCACACAAGAAACCACAATGAAGAGACTATGATTTATTCCGCTTCTGCACCAAATTCTAATGAACTTTCCATTACCACCCTGTTTGGGATGTCCACATCCTTGTCATGTAAAGCAGACCTAAAGCCCCCTGGAGTGTCGGTGCCCTCGCCCTGACCTGTGTCTGTGCGAGTGGGTGTATGTCCAGCCTGTCCAAACCAAATCCCACCTGGCGAGCATCAGACAGACCACCATCTGTTCCATGCCCTCGCAGTGAACTACCTGCCACATCCTCTTCATCACCTTCACGGGATATCAGAAAAGAGATGCTTTCTAGAAACCTAATTTGCAACAGCTTGGTTGATTCTCAAAAGCATAATGACTCTAGTTTGACAGGATATTACAAGGAAGGAATATTTACCATAAACACATCTCACGGTTGTTGTTTTTTTCGTACATAAACCTTTCTTTAAAACTTTTCAGAAGCTGAAAAAAGGGTAGGTGATCTGCACACTATGCTTTTCAATATTAGAGAGTAGTTACCCTGAAACAAAGACTGTTTTCACCCTCCCTCAAAACACCTCAAGGACTTAACACACTAGATTAAATAAGCACAAATAGGCTTAAAATGAATTCTGCATATCTCCTCCCTCTTTTGGTGCTGTTTTCCTGAAACACAGCTCCCCAAAAGACGAGTTTTAGGATGAAAACAAGCGTGTTAGTGCTGTGATTTTACAGCCAAACAACACGGGGCTTAGCTGATTATGCACACAGTCATTTAATGTGTTAAGCCAACCACTCTGTCCAAAGAAGACTAGAGTTTTCTTATTGGTTCTGCAAAAAAGGGGAAGGATTTGTGTATTATTTACATTTTTATTACATTATTTGTTGTATGTCTGAAGTGAACCTAGAAAAAGAGCAGAGAGCAGCAGCACAGCATGAGCACATGGCACAGGGACCAGCACGTTAGCCAACAGAGCACCACAGGAGTGTTTTCATATGTTATAAATTCATTCTGACTCTCTTTATTCACTTCAAGGTGGAGAAATGTGCATACGCAGACAGCAAGGGGTGTGGAATTAAGCACAGGAGAGAAAAGATGCCAAAGATGAAGCAGTAAAGAAGGTGAGTTACATTCTAAATGTTTGTTCTCCACTGAATCATTATATTGAACAAAGTGCTGCTATAAGCAGCTTTGGATGCACCTTTATTATTGCACCCTGGCCAGTGACCACTTAGAAGGTGGCTAAAGTAGTATAAAGACACACCTTAACATATATAATATGAACTTTATTAACGCTCCCTCTCAAAGCACCTGCACATTCATAATTCACGCTTGACCTTTTGCAATCACTCTTCTGCACAGAAGATATAACCTTTCAGTGCATCCTTAGTGGAAACACATCTGTCAAGATTGACAGCCTACCATCAGTGACAGCAAAAACAGAAAGAGACACAAGCACAGCACAGAGTGGCTGTGGGGTGAATGGCAGGAAAAAAGGGGGATGATAGAAAGATGCGTAGGTGAGATGAATGGGTAAAAAAGTAAAAAGGTTTCTCTCGGGCTGCTGGATGAAAGTGTTTTTTTTTTCCTGTTTGTGTAATGATAAGTTGTTACCGAGTGGATGGTGGTGGTGAGATAAACAAGTTTTTAAAAAAGTGTGTGAAAATGCTTAATAGTGGGTAAAAGTGCTGAACATGTTTACTCTGGCAGCATAAGCACTCTAGCAATGTGGTGGAGACAACAAACAGACAGGAGGCCAAAGGATTTCCAAGGAGAAAAAATAAAAATGCTAATCCCAGCGTTAAGATTAACAACCTCACTTGATCATCTTCTTTTACTTTATGTTGTGCTCCATCCGGCTCATGAATTTGACATTTTTGTGCTTAAAAACACAAATATATAGCGTAAAATACAGACAAAGATCTAGCGTAGTGCTTGGTGGTATGCCTCATGCATTATAACCAAGTCCCTGTTCTAAGGATTTTATGTCCTAAAAAATAATACTAATAATAAATAATACCAAACAGTCTGGCAAAACTGTAGCTGTGGCCAGAAAGTACTTCAGTTTGTGTTGAGCACACAAAATTTATTACTGATACATCAGCCAATATTCAACAGAGTACTTGTTTTGTGATATAAAACTTCTGTTCATATACCCCAGACTTGTTTTAGTAATTGTTTCAGTTAATTCTGTTATTAATATCAACATATTAATGTAAATGAACATTAAACATAAGCCATAATGTCTATGGCATAGATCAGGGCAAAATTTATGAACTATAGCTTTATGTGTGTAACCATTAAGTTTTGGGCTAACTATAGTAGCATCAATAATTAAATTGAGAAGAACTGTAGGAACAAATAGGACTCTTATTCAAATAAACCCGTCATGAAGCTCATCCAATCAAACTCAGCGACTGGGCATGCAGAGAATACGATTTTCTTGGCTGGTGTGTCAAAGGCTGACTTCTTTGGGTAGAACTCAAACCAACATATTCTGAAAACATGAATTAATGCTAGCTAATTGCTAATGGTATGACTTAAGTGAAGCATGTTGGTGGTAGCATCATCCTATGGGGCTTGCTTCTAAGCAGCAGGGACATGGAGAGAAGTCAAAAGTGAAGAAAGGATAAGTGTAGCCAAATCCAAAAAACTTGCTGCAGTGCCAAAACCTGACATTGGTTAAGTGGCAATGACAGTCAGCCTGAAGCCAGGAGTGGCAGAGAGGTATGTGAGGCTGGTGCAGGACATGTATGAGATGTATGGATGATCCCTGCTGTGGAAGCCTCTAAAGGAAGCAGCTGGAAGAAGGAGAAGGAGGAATGAGTACATGTATATGGCCAAGAAGAGGCTTGAACTCATTCCTCCTTCTTCCTTCTTTCAAAACAAGTCTCTGGTTGTCCTTGATGGGACCCTAGACCTAAACCCCACAGAAACATCTGTAGACAGACCTGATGATCAAGACTCCGAATCCAATGTGACGTGAGTTTGGGAGGAGGTGTCAAAAAGAATGGGATAAAATCCACAAAGCTGTGCAAAGTTTATGGAGACTTACCAAAGAAACCTTGGGTGTGCACTTTCTGCTAGAGTAGCTTCTACAAATTACTAAAACAGGGTTCTGAATACAGAATGTAAAATCATAGTTTTGATTTTTATTAAAACTTCACAAAATAGATAAAAACATATTATTACTTTGTCATTATGGGTTACTGAGTGTAGCTCGATGGGAAACGATGCAAATTAAGTTAATGTAATAAGAAGTATTTTTCAGGAACTTGTGTTTTTTCATTTTTCCAGTATAAAAAGTGTGTTCTGTAGCTGAATTACATATGGACTAGTCCATCGTCATTTAGTGGTTAATACAGAATCATGCATGGGATGACATTTTTGGCTCAGCTCTTGTACACAAGCCAACCATGAACCCTAAGGTCTGGGGATACTGCCAAAAAGCTGGATTTACAGCAAGCGCAGCTTACCATTTGAAAACATATCATTGTATTGGCATGGGTCAACATATGATTCTATTTGAAAAGAAGTAATGTTCTTTACCAACAGACTCTAAGTCAAAGTATTGTGAATCCCAGGGAAGCCTGAAAAGGAAGTGAAGGAAACTGTAGCCAGAAGCAGAAATGGGTCGATGGCTGAGGCTATATCTAAGAATTCCTGCTGTGCAGCTACACTCTTCAATTCACAATTTTGAAAATGCTAAAATCTTGATGTTTTCCTGTGGAAATGACACATTTGGTATCCAGCATCGAGAGGCTTCTTTAGACTGTGTTTGTGGAGATTAGGTAGCAAATGAGGACATAATTAGATGAAGTAAATCTTGGCCAGTGGGAGGAGAGCCATGATGCTGATACTAGCAATCACAGCAGAACAGAATGGACACCTGGGGTTGGGAATATGGAGAAGATAGAAGAAGAATCATCAAGTAATTGGGAAAGGTTATAAGTAAGGCAATGAGTAGGGAGAGTGCTTGGGAGTAAATGACTGGACATCCAGATGGATATTTCATACACCACTGACAGTGTGTAAATGAGATCTTTTCTTCATGCCACATTCACTCAAATGTGCTTGTCAATGATACTTAGAGATTAACAGAAAACAGCAAGGATGAGATTATCTGCTCAAGTCTCATTAGAAGTAGCACATTTGTTCTGCTAGGGGGCTTCAGTCGTGATTCACTGCTTTTTTTCTTACATAAGTAGGCTACAGTAGAGACTAGTTGTGAGATTAAGTGTAAGAAATCAGTAGTAAATCATTTAAATGGTAGCACTGTACACATAATAAATTAAGTATACAAGCCTATTGAGCAAAAACAGGGTGGAATGATTTGCAATTCATTTAGACAACAATCCTAATTGAAAATAGGACAAAGAAAAAAACTGAGAGATGTTATTATATTTAATTGCATTATCTACATTTTACACAGGATCACAACTTTTCTGGAAGCTTTCAGCAAACCACCTTAACCTACTGTCAGACAGAGAACTAGAAACTGGCTCAAACATCTCATTTTTGTAATTCACAATAAGACATATTCAAACATTATAACTTTTTTCTGCAAAAATGATTCCTCTGATGATAACATCTGAAATGTAAGTGATGTTTAATGTGTTTGTTTGTTACCTCAGTATACAGTAACGGTAAGTTGGAGGCTGTTATCTGTCTGTACCTAAGCAATTTATGAAATGGGAAGCTAATTTAACTTGCTCAATGAACTGTACATTTCACACTTCATTTAGCTGTTCATAAAAGACTCAACAGCAAAGCATTATCAACACTTAATGCTTTGTTTCTAATAGAAACCCTTGACAGTAAAGGACCAACTTAAGAAATACTTCTATAAATGTGTTCTTAGCTCACTGTAAAAGGGACAAAAAAAAAATCAGTGACTAAGCATAATTAGGTGATGTGATTTACATGATACTGTAGTCCAGATATCTGTGAAAATAGATAGTATTCAGCCTCGCACTTGAAACTAAATATTGTAGTTTGGCTCAAGTGCAGCAGTAGTAGATAACTTTTTTAAATTTGCAAGTCACTTACTTGTATTGAAACTTTCTTTAATGGAAAAGAACATTGTGAGCAGAACAGAATATTCTGAACATTGCTTAATGCATCTCATTGAACCAAGCAGAGAGGTGACCCTGAAAAATCCCTGAATCGTGTGAAGGGAGGTTTACGTATGCAGAAGTACTGATTAAGATGGCCCTACGTGCACAAATAACACGCAAAGTATTAAACTGGGAGTTATTTTGCTTTTAGGATATTGGCTCAAGTAATTCTATCAAAGAGGATAAGATCGTGCATCTGGAAAGTGGTGCAGTTCTGTTCTGTTCTAATACTTTGTGCAGATGTTCAACAACATCTATGATCAATAACAGAGTGACATATGAAGGTGACCACCGTGTTATGCAGCTGCCAGCTGCTGAGTCTCGACTAAGGTTGAGTTGGCAAGAGATGCTTTTTTGGTGACATGAGCCTTGTGGATGCTATTTAGTTGGGAATTTGCACGCCCTCTCTGTGCCGCCAGATTTTGATGCGAGGTCACATGCTACCTGTCAGTGCACAGTACTCACCTGGTCTGACAACTGCTCTCTGTGCAGGCAGCATGTTTGGTTGAGGATCAAATCTCCACAGCGTGCAGGGAGAGCTGGAAGAATGCCTCCTAGCCTCTGTGTGAGTGTGTGTCCAGCATGTTTATTCACTGGCTAGTATCTGTTTTTACGATTGCTTGCCTTGTGCATGTATGTGACACATTGGATTTGCATCCACCAGCACTCATACGAATAGGCAGTGGGTTAGACCCCCCATCCTCCCCTCTTGCTCAGTTGGATCTCACTCCCAGATCTGTCAAGCATCTGTTGACGTGTCCTGGATGTGACATGCCACCCACTGCAAGGGAGAGACACAAATTGCCAATCTTTTTCTCATAGTCTTAGAGGTGTTGCACAGGTAGGACTTAAGGAGGGGCTAAAAGATTCAGAGCAGCGTTCTGACACCTTCAATTAATAAGTAATTAAATCTGATAGACAGGTTAATGCATTTTAGTGTTGAATGAGTTAACTTTTTATGTGCTGCATCCTGGCCTTGTTTCCAGTGGCAGCAAGGAGACACTTGCTCAGTAATAAGAAAATAATGACATCCCAAGGCCCACTTATAGCCTCAACATCCTTTTTACCTTCAGTGTGATGCGTTGCATTGTGCGGACGTAAAGGTATAATCACGGTACTTGTCCATCTACCTAGCTACAGAACAGGAGCTGGCATTAAGTATTAATATTTTGAAATGGCAAGAAATTTCAGAAGCAACAAAAAAAGCTAATGCACCAACTGTTTCTGTGCAGTTTGTCACAAAAAAATCTGCGAGGGAAATGTACAGCTGCTGTGTTTCCCAGTGAAAGAAAAAACATCAGTGTGTAAGAAGGAGGGGAAAGGAGAGGAAGTGAAATTTTATAGGCTGGAAATTTAAAACTTACATATAATGTCCTAATTCATTTTAGAATTTTTAAATCAGACATTGTGGACGAGGATGGATGGACATTGGATCTATACTTGGTGTGTTGCTGAATTATGTTTTTGTTAAACCTATTGCAAAACAAATTGAAGTTGACTAATTTTGTGTTATTTAAAGATTGCAAGAAAGTACTAGCCAGTTTCATCCAGGATAAACTGGTTCATTTGCGATATTGGGATAAATTCCTGTTTTGGCTTGGTTACATCTTAGGTACTGATACTAGGTCAAATCAAGGTTGGCAGTCATTCATTCATATTTAAGATGAGAATGCTGATTAGGCTGAGTCAGTGAAGGAGTCTAATACTAGCTTTATGGTGTCTAGGGGTTGGAAATCAGCCATAATAGCTCATGAAACATCTGCTTATTGTTGAATTCAGATGGCTAAATCCACAAAGAGCAGTGAATATTGGAGTAGCAACAATGGCCAGCTGATAACAGCCTGTACACAAAGAAAAATCTACTGGAGCTTACAAAACAAGTTAATATGTGACATATTTCTAAGTTATTCTTTTCCCCATGTTGCACTGCCGCACTCCTGTGTACAGGTAATCTCATCAAAAGGCCTCAGTCAGCTGCCAGCCCATAATGGAAAGTGTCTCCCAAACAGAAACAGATGTTAAAATCAATGCTTTTGCAGGGGCTTTTTTTCTGGATGTTTTAAGCTCCCAAAAAAGTTGATTCTGCTCATCTAGATGTAGCATTTTCAGTGGGAGAAACGTTTCATCACTCATCCAAGTGACTTTTTCAGTTTCAGCTGACTGCAGGTTTCCCCAATCTTATAAACAGTACATTTGCATAATGACTGAAATCAGCACCACTGAAGGAACAATGGGCTGGGAGGTCAGTTCCTTCATCATTAATATGCAAATTCTCATGACCATTGATCAACAACCACTGATCAAAGCTTATCGATCAAAGGCCACTGATCAATGGCCATGGGTACCATTTACAGAGAGTTGGGGAATGGCTGCAATCACAGCATTGTAAGATGGTGAAAGATGTACCCTTAGGCCCCCTCCTCGATTCAGAGAATATTAATGATCAAGGAACTGACCTCCCAGCCCATTGTTCCTTCAGTGGTGCTAGTTTCAATCACTATGCAAATGTACTGTTTATAAGATTGGGGAAACCTGCAGTCAGCTGAGACTGAAAAAAGTCACTTGGATGAGTGATGAAACGTTTCTCCCACAGAAAACGCTACGTCCAGATGAACAGAATCAACTTTTTTGGGATTTACTTACCTGGATGATTGAGCATGCATCAAGATGTTTCATTACAGAATTACACTATTGGCAAATCACATGTTATTGTTTGGCATTAGGCCTCATATGTATTAGTTTAGTTTTTTGCATCAGTCCCATACCATAAAAGTTCAGAGTACTATATTAGCTAAAAGCATATTAACACATAGCTATGTGCACTTTATGCCAGCTTTGTTTTCTGACATGTAATTAACTGTAGAGTCAGTTGCTCGAAGTCACCTGACACTGTGCATGCCTCTGGCAATACTGTGATGTTAATCTTGCCTGACAGTAGCAAGTGACTATACTGTGCATACTGTACAAGCAAAGTGCATGCGCATAACCTCATTTTTACTGCAGTGAATGTGGGTCTGTATGTCTTTTCACATCACGAATGCTTTTACAATACGAATGAAGTCACGCACCATGCAGCATCACAATGTTGGATAACAGACACTGAAAAAAACAGGAAGAAAAATCAGAAGGCAGTCTAATATACCCCCCATTTAATGCTTGTTTTAAATGCCCTTGTTCAGTTTATATGTGCTGCTCTGAAGCATTTGCATCACTTAAATTAGCAGTAACAATGAAGCAGCGTTTGGGTACAAGTGTATTAACATAGCAAAAAGGCCACAAGGAGGAAAAAGTTGCAAGCCGTATATTAACATCAGCAGCATTAGCAACTTTTTCACATGTGGGTCATGCATGCGGTTGATGGATGAGGGTACAAAGAGTTATGTAGCACATGCACACAGATGCACATGGACATAGATCCTGACTCTCCACATTTCGATTTTGCTTTCACCATCATCACTACACCACTTCCACGTAGTCCAGAATTAGGCGCCCCAGATTTCATAGCTCTTAAGAGACGATAAAAGCACAAACATTACTATTGTGTGAGCACAGATAGAAATGCGCAGATCCAAACACAGGCTATACTTTTTACCTTCTGCTTTATGAGTTTGTGCGTTGGCAGGCTCGAAATAGCTTTTTGAATGTTACAGCGTCCCACTTACAGAGGAATTGTTGCAAAATGCAAATTAAGCAGAATGATTGAAGCTCTTCATTTTTCATGCCATAGAAATATATAAATAAACAATGTGTTTTGGTCATTGTAGTGCAAAATCATAAAGAAAAATGAAATAATTGAGGTTTTTATTCATTCGTCATGTTAAATTAGACGTTTCTTCAGGAACAAAAATAAATAGGTCAGAACTGTTTTTGTCACCACTCAGAAATTCTTTCCTCTAAATGTAGATTATAAGTCTGAGGTTCACACATTTTTCACCATTTCCCTGCATGCCCTGGGGACACATGAAGATATAAAGCTCAAGAAATGGTGACTCCTGTTGCTGTCCGCATGTATGATCCCAAAGCGGTTGGTACATATGAGTTGTCATTAGCTGAGCTGAAAACACATTGTTTTCCACCAGAAAATCCATTTGTTTCCATGGCGATGCTGTCCTCCCTTGTCCAATTTCCTTGACTGCTTTTTATGGATAGCTTTATTGAACTTTATTAAAAAAAGGAATTGAGAGAGGGAGGAGAAAGAAAATAGTAATTTGTCACACTAATATTATATCAAGGTTTGTGAAGGTGGATTATTTGGAACAGGTCAAAGTGACCTTTTATTCTTATAGCCTTATTATCCTCTAAAATTGCTTTTGGGCAACAGGCATACCCCCCATAATCAGTTATTCTTGTTTGCGCACCTCTGTTGTTGCTTTGTATTAAGTTTAATGTTCTAGTCTACATCGAGGATTTGGACCAAACCCTAATAGCCTATTCTATATTGTTTTACCAAACTAAACTAAAGTTTTAATTTATCAGGGGTATGTTTCATCAGCAGTTTTGGCATTACTGACAGCTTTGTTTAGGACAGCTGCACTGATATAATGTAGCCTGTAGGGTATTTCATAAATTACCATTGCTGGTGTATAAATCTGTTGGTTTATTGTGCTTATATACTGCGTATATTCAAACAATCTGAGTTTTATTATCACAAAAAAACTTGCCCTCAGGGGGGTTTTTGGCAGGCCCACAGCGCTTTTTCACTGTGCTCGTGTGTGGCGTAGAGTTGTATTGTTAATTTATCTTGTTCTTCTTTATGTCTTCATCACACCACAAAAAAAGATGACAAAAGTTGTTTGTTTATAATTAGTATATATGAATGTAAGAATAATATATATGTATTTTTTCTTTGCAAGCTACAAAGTCAAGCGACATATAAATCTGTTCAGTTTTAAAGGGAAGCAAAACCTTACTTGTAAACCTTTGGTTTAATGTTCACGTGGAATACAATAATGTTGGTATAGCCGGTGATAATCACCAAATAAACTAACATTTTTATCCTCTAATTGTAAAAGACACATTTAAGAAAAATAACACATGGTAACATTTAACCTTAAACTGCTGCTTTAATAGTAAATCATTTATATTTTAATTCATTTATATTATAAATCTGTCTCTCTGTCTGTCTAATATATATATGACCTTTATATATACTGACCCAAAAATAAAGTTTTATATCAAATTTTGCAGTACTTGTAGTGTTCACACAGTCCTGATAATCATCAAAAAATATTTAGCTTTACCAAAATTAACTGTCGTCTCTTCAGCTCTGTATTTGTGATATTTAATGACTATATTATGAATTCATTATTCCATATGTAGTGGTGACTCAAACAAAATCCTATTGTGGATGCAAATTTTGGTGACCATTAAATTACCTACAGGTGAGAACCTAACATGGAGAAGGTAACATGATATTCGGAGGAGGAGGATGAAATGACTATAATATAAATGAAAATCAGAAAAATTAAGAAAAATCAAAGAATTTATAATACATGTTTTAAAAGATAAAGATGTTAATAACTGCTCTGTGTTTGTGCAAGTTTCATTCAGATTGGCCCACCGTTAAGGAGGAGATGGGGTACATACAGATTTAAATATATACACATATGCTACAGTCATCATTTTGAAGAAAAAGAAAATGGCATATAGAAGCTGCACCTTTGTCCTTTATTCTCACAGTATATCCATGATAGATTCAACCTGAAGCCATACAATTGCAATCTCAGCGGAGTCATGGCCTTTCGTTATGGAGGCAAAGCAGTGTCAGAGCTACTCGAGTCCCTTTTCTTTAAAGACCAAAAGCTTCCTGAATGAATACATTTTTTAAAAGAAATGTCAAGATCCTATTCAGTATGGGAGCTTTACAGAACTTTTCTATTTTTATATTATATGTTTTTTGTTGTTTCTATTCATAATGTTTACCAGATGAAATTCACTTAGAATAAGAGTAACAGTTGCAGGACAAAGGTGTTGAACAACACCCTGCTGCACAGTATGAGCGTAGTTTTTCCAATATATAACCAAAAGATAAATCGAAAATAATTTTCAACAAATTAAGCATTTCTGGCAACCATTACATGGTTCAGGCTTTCAAGTGTTAAAAATTCAAGGATTAAACTTTGAAAAACAACTATTATTATATTTTTATACCTTGCACCTTTTACAGAAGTCAACGTTAAAGTTTACTACCGTTAACGTTAAAGTGCCTCCAAAATCTCAACAAATATTTTTTTTAGGTTTGATGGCCAACATTTTGGTACCTTAACTTAATTTTACATACGTTTTTTGGAACGTAAAAACTCCAGTTGAACATTTTAATTTATACCCGACATGGAAATAAAAAATAGAAAAAGGTTGAATTAAATATAAATGAGCAAATCAACAAATTACACAGAAATGCACTCGCACAATCCACAGTCCCTGACATAACATTAAAATGACCTTTGAATCGCTTGCGTAGTTGCCTCCATTGGTGCATTGTGTACATTAGCTTGTGTTATTGAATTTCTTTGAACATCCTGCAATGACAGCTCTGCCTGACACCAACAACACCAGGCTTTTTCTAAAGTTAATGCATGCGTTAATTTGTTTACCTTCATCAAATAGACCTCATCACCAGAGGAATTTGTCTCAAATGGGTCCTGAGCTATAACTCAACACAGTCACTCCATTTGTCAGAGGGAGCCCTGACAGTCAGCCTAATTAGTTTGGTTGTGACAAAGGAGCTGTCTTGTGGAAACCAGGAACATCAATCCATCCATGACGGCATGCAGGTTTTTAATGCAGCCAATACAGTGAAAGGAAACACGCTCATTAGGCGTCAGGTGAAACTGTTTATCAGAAGGTAAAAGAATCTGTTTGGCTAAGCAAAAGAAAAAAAATGCTTTAAAGCTGTGCCTTAAATATGTGTTTATTTGTCAAGTTATTTAACATGTTTTGATAAGATGCCAGCAACATATTTCATTCCTAAGTGTTTTCAATAAAGCCCGCTAACAAACACAAACTACGGTGGAAACACGTTGCGTAAGCTGTCATTTATTTATATGGTAAAGATATGCTGCCTCCTTATCTTCTTGGTGTAACATCAAGCGTTCTGGGTTGGAAATGAGATGGCATGCTGAAAGCGTGCTATTTCTGTCAATTTACCTTTTTGTGTGACTCCTATAATGCCTGATATTGCTTGTGCAGACATACATTTAATGAAGAATATCTCATAAACCAGAAGCAATCGTGTGCAGTTTTTGTTCAGAGTGTTGTCTTGGTACAGTCAGTGAGGACAGCCATTCAAGACAGTCATCTATCATTTAAGAGCCATTTTAACAGCAAGACATTAAAGTTAGTGGTACCCAGCCTCTCCTGGCATTCCTAAAAGCCACTTTTACATAATCACAGAAAGAAATTCCATTTTCCTCTACGTTTTTTTTTTTTTTTTTTTTGCCCCTGGCTT
>VUQG01045481.1:67435-90783 GCA_015106755.1 Etia nguti | reverse complement strand
AAACCCCCCCCCCCCAAATGACACAATACACATGTGCTGCAAAGACAATGGACTAAATATGCTCCTATGGACTGCTACATTCCCTAATCATGATCACAAAGCCCAGCTATATTTGACATCCCCCATGGGAGGAAAGAGTGCTCTGTTGATTACAGAATGATGTTTCAGTAACTGGGAGTCATTTCAATTGGGCTCAAATGCCACTGTTGATGGCCCCCCTGTTTGCTTCAGACTATTTAAGTCCTAATTTAGACGGCCAAATACGTGAGCATCATCAAGATCAACAGCTCTAACTTCTCCATTTGTATGCTCTTTGATAACCAGCGCCAAACACAAGGCATAATTAATTCCAGACCTCTGAGTTTGAATGTGCTGGGCATCTGGTGGCTCAGTTTGCTAGTGCACATACAGTGCAGCAGAGCCAGCATGCGCTCAAGTCCTCCACCTTGATATTATGTTACACCTTCCCTTGTATCTGTCTTATTTCAATTGTATTAACAAAAGACTAGTGAAATGCTAAATTAAGGTGGAATAAATACTCTTTTCTTGAAAACCAAGCAATCAAGGCCAAAAAAAGGAATTAAAAGACTCTAGAAAATTACAAAGAATAATGATAATCCTTCTCTCTGCAGTTAGTCTTATCGCTTATGGTGCATCTGGTCTGAGAAGAAGAGTGCGTGTTGTTTTGGGGTAGGAGGAGGGGAGATTTTGGAGAAAGCGCCCGTTTGGAGTCCTTAGAGCTCCATGACTCAGCCAGGACCCCTGCGGCCGGAGCATCTGGACGAGGCGTTCAACTCTGGTGATGTTTCATCTCAGTCTCGCTTAATAACCCTTTAGTCTCTGGTTGCCATCTAAGCTGCGTATCTCACATGTCAGCTCACTTTTAATAACACTGAGGGGAAATATGGGAGAGTTTTACTTTACGATGGAATCTGGATTAAAATTAGGATATTACTTATATATGGAGCAAGCATGAAGGGCGATAAGTCGTCTTTTTTAAGCTGTGAAGATGCAAATAACATCATAGTACCTTAAAGCTGCACTGGAAACGACGTTCCATATGAAAATACACCATCTCGTGTGCTTCAATCTCATAGTAGCGTTTAAAAATTAAAAGTATGTCATCTGCAAAAACTAAAAATGAACCTCATGTAGGAACACCATCATGCATTTAATAATCAGTTAAATTTTGAATTCCTTGATTTAACCTCACAAATGCCACCATAAATGCGTCTGTTGTCCTGTCTTCCTCATTTACAGATGACCGCCCCTCCCTGAGCCTGACTCTGCTGGAGGTTTCTTCCTGTTAAAGGGGAGTTTTCCCTTCCCACTGTTGCCAAGTGCGTGCTCATAGGGGGTCATTTGATTTTGGGGGTTTTTACTTTACAGTATAAAGTGCCTTGTTGTTGTGATTTGGCGCTATGTAAACAAAAATGTAATTGAATTTTGCAGGTAAACAAAATAAATGATTATTAGCATAATCAGTCCTGTAGTGGTTAATACATGAAAGAGCCATGTTTCGAGATCAGGAGGAGATAGATAAAGTGCAGCATCCACAGTAAAAATCTGCCAAATCAAATATGAGGTTCCATCCACTGTGGCAACTCCTGAAATAAGCATGATCAGTGCCCCGAAAATTGCCTTTTACTGAAAGTCTGCCTGCACTGCTCATACTTTCCAAAGAAAAACAAAGGTAGACAACGTCCTCCATAGATGCAATAATAATACCATTAACCAAATATTAATTTGGGAAAGTTTTCTTATGTTTACTGTTTTACTTATGCAACATTTTATAATTAGACAATCTGATTTCAGGTCCAACAAGTTGGGTTCCCTCTGACAACAAGTCTGGACCACTTGAGAAAAACTACCGATAGATTATTACTGCCACAAATTGTCTTGTGGTTCTTGCATGAGGCCCATTGTCTGTAGAGAGCAGCAATAAAAGACCTAGACTCACGAGTGTTAAATCTTTTACTTCCCTATCAAAGTATCACAGACATGCTGTGCAGGTAAACATCAACCCGCTGTGTTCAATTTACTTATCACATTACCTGATTTGTGGTTTTTCAAAACAGCATTTTGGGTCCTCCCACCATCGACATTACCTTGTGCAGCTTTAATATTTTGCTTGTAGAAGCCACTAAATTGTTCAACACAGACACACACAGACACGAGGATGGAGTTCACACAGAGAAATGAAGCGGTGCGCTCTTATTGAAAACACACAACAACGGGAGACGGGGAGGAGAGAGAGAGACACACAGACAGAGGGATCATCCTTTTTTCTTCCTCTACCGCATCCCTTTCTCTCCCCTCACCTTGTTGGGCTTGACAGCTCTCTGCAGGTTCTCGATCCATTTGTCTCTCTCTGCAGCTGAGCGACACGCAAAGCACTTGGTTCCCGATGCCGTAGTCACCTGAGGTTAGCCAATGGTAAATTCAACAACCACAGCCATTAGTCACTATGGAGACTGCAACTAAAGCGCCAAAAATAATGACTTGTATTCACTCTCAACCTCTGTCATGTTCCACTAATGAACAGGTGATGGAAAAGCTGAGAGGACTTAGGCTCATTTAAATGTCCTTAGTTTAATTTTCACATTTAAAAAGAAAAGAAAAAAAAAACAATCCTACTTGCATTGCACATCACTTTCACTTGTCAGGGTGGAAACAACAGTTTTAGTGTCATTTACTGCTCTGTACACTTTGTGGTGGTGTGCGAGTGTGCCGTGGGCTCTCCGCTGAGCAGCTCAGTTCTCACCTCAAAGCAGTACTCCTGTCCCAGGATGCTCGAGTGCACAGGTTTGATGATAGCGTCCTCGTCCAGAGTGAGGTCCAGCGCCTCAGCGGCACTGCTGGGAGAAAGCAGGGACTCATGGGAGTGGGACTCTTTGAAGCTCTGCATCAAACGGGTCCTGGGAGAGCGAGAGTCGGGAGAGTGAGGAGTGAGGAGGCTCTTTTATTAAAGGTCGCTTAGACTTCAGTGTTACAGAAACTACAGGTGATTTCTTTTTGTATGCTAATTCTCCAAATGTGTTGCTTCACATTCTCATCTTTATCTTGTATATTGAAAAACAGTCAAATGAGTGCTGCACAACATACTGATAATTCTGGTAATAAGCAGCTTATCAACACATTCATCCATTCTCTTAATCGTTTATCAGGGTCACAGGGGGACTGGAGCTTATCCCAGCTGTGACTGGACGAGAGATGGCGCACACCCTGTACAGGTCATCAGCCTGTTACAGGGCTATTACACAGAGACAGACAAACATTCACGCTCACCTGCGGCCAATTTAGAATCACAAATTAACCTAACATGTCCTTGGTATGTGGAAGGAAGTCAGGGTACGCCAAAAAAAGCTATGCAGACAGGAAGAATGTGAAAACTCCACACAGAAAGGTCTCCTTTTCTGTGGTCTTGGCTAGCTGGGGCCCTCCTGTGTGGAGTTTGCATTTTCTCCCTGTACCTGGGTGGGTTCTCTCTAAACTTCCTCCCATATATATGTTTTTCAGGTTACTGATAGGTGTGAATGGCTGTCTGTAATTTGGCAAATGGGCTAGTTAGATAGCTTGTATAGCTCTGAGTACCCAAAGCATTTTTATACAACTTGCCTCATTCTCCCATTCATACTTTGCTTATTCTATGTAAGTGCTTACTGTCTAACGTTCATATTCCAATGGACGCATCAAAGACTGGAGCAGACAGGGATCGAACCACCAGCCTTCCGATTAGTATGGGACCTGCTCTACCTTCTGAGCCAGCCCATTTGTGTGCTAGTCTTGTGACAGACTGACCCACTAATAGCTGGGACAGGCTCCAGGCCCACCCAACTGCTTATCAGCATCATTTACAAATATATATCAAATATATATCATCATGCTTTGGTTTACACATATAGGTGGCCACTTTAACATTTTCATACACAGCATAATTATAAGAATAGGATGTTTTTGATACGCCTCTCAACACTGATCTAGTGTAGTACCTACACATAACGGACAACCTAGCAAAAAACAATTAAATTGTTTAGTTAGGCACTTTGTCACTATCAGCTTGTCTCAAAAAGACATAATCTGTTCCCATTCCTTTAGTTGAACCTATAAAAGATGCCAACACAGTTTGACAGGCATAAAACTGTATTTTAGCACCAACAAGGTGATTCTCAAAAAGCTAGTAATTGAAAACCTTGTATATTTTGGCACTTTTACACAGTGGTGTAAATAAATGCTTGAGTGAGCAGCTACACACAACCAAGTTTAAATGCGTATATCTGATTTAAGAAGTTGTGGTAAAATGCAGCACATACAGTATTAACACGATTCATTTTTTCTTTACAGCTGCATTTATGGCTGTGTCTAAAACATTTTAACTACCAATTAAACAATTCTCAATAAATCATTAATCCTGACACACATGTCCTCACGGCCCACACTAACAAGCGAAGGAGGTCTGTGCTAAAGCCCATTCATCATCACCTACTCCCACCCACACACGCATGCAAAGAAGCAGGTAAAGTCACAGACCAACTCAGGAAACAGCCACACAGCCACTGAAACAAACACATGATGGCACAGTGAGTCTAACCAGATAGCGAGGACAGACGGTCAGGTGTGATGAAGCCCTTCAGAGAAGAAAGGGGGACGGTAAATTAGGAAAAAGGAAAGATAGAAAAGAAGCTGTATATCCAGCACTCTGCGTCCAGTTCTTGGCTTCTCCCCTGTATGGGCTCAAACTGTTTTTGTCTATGTTCAATCATAACGTTCATCAACAGAGCAGTGATTGCATGTATGGGACTGAGGGGGAGAGAAACATAGAGAGTGAGGGAGAGATAAAAATAGACCCAAAGGAATGAGTCAGATTGAGGGTACCATAGAAGAGACGAGAGAAAGAGTGGGGGAGGTCAGGAGAGGATGTGAGAGAAGGAAAGACTGAGAGAGAAAGGGCTGAGGCCTCGGGGATGGAGGGAGAAGACCTCTCAGAGGAAATCATGTTGATTATGTAAACAGTGGATCCTTTGGAGAGGAAGAAAGTGAGAGTATGGATTAGAGGAATGAAAGAGAAAGGGAAAGGAGGAAGCGCAAGGGTCGGGATGGATGAAGGGATTGAGATGAGAGGAGGAGTGCTGGAGGTAAAAAGGAGGTCTATGCAAGGTCTCGGTGGACAGACATAAAAGACGAAACACACACACATGCATGCAGACACCTTGCAAATTATAGTCAGTGCATCACAACTGATGAACTACACACCTGGAGAAAAAAACTCAGGGATGAAAGACTAGGAACAAGGATACCAATACTGGGAAGGTGAGCTGAGCTTTGCTGTAGTGATCTCAAAGAGAACAAACCTGACAACAACCACTATGCAAAGAAAAGCAACTGAACTGAAGCCACTTTTCAATCTCAAATACTAATTAAGCTCAAGACCCATTCCATTGAATTTACTGCTTTTGTCTTTTATTAAACTGAACACAAAACAAAATTATTCTTCATCAATAAGGTTAGACAAACACTGGCAAAATACAAACTGAAGGCTAATAGTCAAACTGGGTTGTTTGAGTCATAATTACTTATTAGCAATAAAACTTTGAGCCTAAGCAACGGCTGTCTTTTTTCTTCCAGGTATGCCTCCCATTTCTATGAAACAACATTTTTGTATTTATTGGTTTATTTTTCTAATTCTTAAGAGCAGGAAGGCAAGTATTCTAAAGAGATCCACCTAGTTTTAGAACTGCTTCTTTACAGACATTATATAGACATACAGTACATGCTTCATTGGCTACTGCTATTTAAAGATGCAGCAGCATATTGCAACCACCATATTGTTCACTGGGTCTTCTAATGTGTGTAAGTCCATGCACATGCCAATTAAATATAGTTATAACTCAGTGAATTTTGTACAGATGTTCTGTGGATGTTTGGTTTGTTACAAATGCTAGAACCGCATTTATTCTTGTTCAAGTTTAAAATGCACATTTTCATAACAAAACGCTTATCTTGTGTTGACTGTAATCATAATAGTCCAGTAATACTATTTTTAAAATGAGTTCTACTACTCTGCAGCGGCTTTTTGTGATGTTCTACTGTAAAAAAAAAAGTAGTGTCAACAGTAAAAACTGAAAGGACTGCTCTCATAATTTTTGTAAATTTTGCTGTCCTGTCCTGCCAAGTTTTGATTTGAACTTAAAGCTAGAGATGAGCCATGTAACTGTTTCTCCTCGGTGCTCATGTCCATGCCTACACACAAAAATAGGTGAGTCTGGACAATAGTTTACAGCACTAAATGCTACTACAACTACAAAATCAGCTACAAACTTACCAGTTATTGCACATCAATCAGTTTGCTTCTCAATCCTGATATATATGTAATAAATATGTACTTAAGTAGGTGCATTAACAGGTAAAAACTGTAAAATACTATAAAACAACCTTTCAATGGAAGTGTTTGTCCTTCTCTAGTAGCATTTCTTTGATTAAAACTTAAACTGAAAGAAAATTCTTGTATTTTATGCAGAACTGGGTCAGAATCCACAGTCAGACCAGCACCCCCCCCCAATGTGGCATCTACATACATATGCTTATGTAAAGACATTTTTGAAAACATTTAGGGTAGGTGTTGGCCCAAGTGAATGTGTGCTCATGTCAGTGTCTATTGCATCTCAACAGAGAACCTAATGACAGTTCTACAGGAAAAGTAAGCGTGTCTCGAAAGATAATAGATTAAATCCTCGGGAGGTACAAATGTTTGAGATAAAATTTCATGGTATTTAAGAACTGTGATATTCTTAAACACATCATGAATACAACTAATAAAAAAGTTTACAGGGTGTGCCTTCGGTAGTGCAAAGACTTCTTTTCTGTTTTCTGCCTTTGATGTTGAATAGATTTGTGTTTATAATTCCTTGGTGGACGGAAAAGCTGTTTCATGACATTATTTAGGCTAAAGATATGCTGATGATGAAGACCTCCACAATTTGAAACCTCAAAGATATAAAACAGCTTTAAGTAGGTATCCTAAGGACATAAAAACAAAAAACAAATAAATAACACAACTTTATTTTTCTGCAGGACAGAGTACCCTCTGTGACTACACAGAGTAATCCTATGGGGTACTTACACTGAAAAACCTGAGTGGACTGAAAGATCTGTTAAGTTTGGCTTAATAGTGGGAAGAATACAAAGATTATGTGCAAATATGTGTATCATTGTAGCTTTTAGAGCCTGTTTGGGAGCTCAGATGCACATTTATGCCTGCATGAAATCCAATCCATGCTGAAAAAAAAGACAAGCCCTCCCTGGATAAACAAAGGTAAAAAAAAAATGGAATACAAATGAACAAAGCTGCAGATGTTCACCAGCACCCCTGACAGAAAACACTCAGAACAAACCAGGAGCTGTGAAAGATGATGGATCAGCCACGAGGGCCTTGGCAAACAACCACGACTTCACATCGCTCTTGACTTTTTTGTCCGTTCAGTCTTCTCAAGTCAGCCGGGGATAATAGACATCCACAAGCTTCCCAAATGAATAAATCATGTGGAAACACACCTTGGCAGACACCTGGCTCTGCAAAGGTGTTAGCACTCTCCTGAGTGGGCTCTTGCCCTCTGTTTGGATTATACAACTGACCTTCACATTTGAAGTTTAAGTTTGCCCTGGGTCTAACTGTCCAGTGGGAGAATACAGAAAAAGTGAACGGACCAAATGAATGCTGAATCAGTCAGTTCATAGATGGTCATTCATTTTCTTTAAGTATTTTGATTTACTGCTCACTGGGGATGGATTTTAAATATTCAAACAGTCTGTTATAAATAAAATCAAATGGTTTTGTAGATGCATTTTCTCTTGTTTCTACTGATGGCAGGTACTAGATAATGATACTAAATACTGCCAGAAGGTGGCATTAATGAAACAAGAAGTTTAAAAACATGTAAAACAGAGGGACACTTGACAAACTAACAGATGCTGGTTTTTAAAAACTTGCAGCACAGTAAGATCAGATGATACTGTAAGCAAGAACAGGAGAAATGTGACAATGAAATTCACAGCTGCTAGAAAAGAGAGGAGGGTGAGTCCTGGGTGCAATCTTTGAGAACATTCGAATAGTTCCTGCTGAATACTGAACAGTATTTTTGCTCATCTCTGTTGTGCACGTCAGGCTTTTCAGTTAAAAAAATGCTGCTTGTCTCCATTTTATGTTTCACTGAAATATTTTTGGGACATGGCTTTCTTGTTGGACAAAACAAGCTAGAAGATGTCTGTCACAGTGGACTTTAGATACCTCCAAGAAGAAAGCAGATCTTAATCTACAAAATTATCAGCAGTTATCATTAATGAAAATACAGAAATAGGTTGCAGCCCTTAGCTAAATTCTTTAGATCCTTCCTCATGATGCTGTTTACAGGCTGCTTGAAATTAGGCTCAAAACCTTGCACAGTTCCTCATTTATGTTTCTCATATTTGACAAACTAAAAAATCGGAAGATTTTTGCACTCGAGCATTGGTCACGCAACTCCTGTGTTACTGTGTCTGAAGAATTCCAGCACTGCTGCAACTATGTAGATGATACAGAGGAGGTATAATTAAGCAAATCTCCCACTGACTCATTATGGTCTGTACAGCCGCCATATGGCTGTCTGCTGGTTGCTATGGTGAAGCGGGGGATGTTTTTTCATCGGCTCAGCAGAGAAATAGTGAGTGCTGAGTGCAAGCGAGAATGCAGTGAGAGAGTAAAATAAACTTAGGACTGTGATAGACATATAAAGGATTACAGAGACTGAGATTAGGACATACACAGAGAAAGCTGATGCCAAGATACAGATAGAAAGCAGGAGATTGAGCTACTGATAGTGACAGATAAAAAGATTAATAGAGACAGAGATGACAAGATGGAAAAGAATCAAAAGATGAGATAAAAGACGATAAAGATAGAAATCCATGGAAGCATGCTGATATAGATAGACCTTACTAAATAAATAAATAAATAAATAAAATCTCCCCTTCCAGGCCATCTCTGTGGGTTGAGGTGGCATTGCTTTCACACCAGGCTACTATTTCTAGAGCGCTCCCTGGAACCACAGAGACCCAATAACTTTTGAGCAACTGGATCTGCTCTGGTAAGCCAAAACAGTGACCCTTTAAATTGAATTTATTTTAGGGGATTAAGCTGCAGAGAGTGAAGTATAGCACGGATGTGTGATGAGACTTTTGTGCTGTATGGTTTAAAAAAGGTTTTTAAAAAACCCTGTGTGAGTCGTTTGCAGCAAATGCTCTCAATCAGAAGCTTCAGGATGTCACAACAGAACTCTGAGCTGGGTATGGTGGCAAAATTTAGGGTATACAACCTCATGAATGCTTAAAAGAAAACTGACAAGCACACTTGGTCTTGATGCACTGCCTTCGGGCTAGGACACTGCAGACTTGTCCACTCAGTACTGCTCTTTTGACTGAAACTGAGGGATATAGCACACTCATACAGTAGTGACTTGACAATAACAAGGTAGCCCTGCCCTAAAACTGACCATGCTTTTTCCATCTTTTTCAAAGATCAATGAACCAAAAAGAGCCATTTCCCTTTGATTTCTACACAACCAGATTTTTTTGCAACCACAGGAGTCACCCACTGCTGGCTATTAGTAAGAATGTACTTCTGGAATAGCTTTTTTTGTCAGTCACATCCATCCAGAGACTAAGATCTTGTCACCAGTCGACATGAAAGCTCAGTTTGACACACAAGTTGATATTTTCTCTCGGTGGCAGTTTGAGAGGCACGATGAGACAGATCTACAGATGCAGTGCTCAACATTTTCCAAAAAATAATATGATATAATCTTGCATTTAAGATAATATATCTTGAGATTCTAGTGAACACACGTCCTTTCTAAGCCCCCCAAAAATCTAATGCCTGCATTTTTGCTAGACTGACAGAGATTCTCAGTCGGTGTGCAACATGGTCACTAACTGTGCTATCACTCTTCCGATGATTGTGTAAAAGTAGATACAAAAATAAATAGTGATGTCATAATAGCATCCAAACAGACAGAATTCATGCATCTGTAAATGCAACAGCAAAATGCAGGGCCAAACACAGCCTGGCAGTGCACAAACATCGCATGAAAACACTCACACACGCTGACTCACTAACCTGTCTTGGTCGGCACTGCGGAAGCGGGGGAGGATCATGTGGCGGAAACTGCTAGTTCGGTCCAGTTTGGGCTGACTCTTGGCCCTCTTGATTGAGCCCTTCAACCTTCTACTGAGGAAACTCTGGAGCGTGGCGGAGGAGGAGAGCGACGACGAAGGCAGACAGATGGAGTGGGAGAGGGAGGAGGAAGTGTGTGGCGTGAAGTTACACAGACAAAGAAGTGGTTGGCGTGAATCGGAAAAGATGAGAGATTGAGTGGTGAAGAGAGGTCGATGTGTTTGGATAGGACAGGAAAGTATGGTATGAATGCGGATGATTTCCATCAAGTCAGCATGGTTTATAACAGATGTATTTGTGTTACGGCAAAATCAAATCGAGAGACAAACACAATGAAAGACACGATGCATGATGGGGAGAGCACAAGGTACATTTATTATCAACGAGGAATCAACTTGCTACAGAAAACTGCAATGTTGTAACAGATCCTGTGGTGGGCAGTGGTGAATCATTCAGTCCATGAGAGCAGCAGAGAGTCTCACAGTTTGTCCTAAATGAGCTTCCTGGCACGATTCAATCAAATATCAGAGAACTGGAACGAGGAATTGTTCATTGATAAGTGTTCGGTATTTTTTGTCTTTCTGGCTGGAAGCGATGCAATTTTTCCTTCGTGTACTGCATTTTGGAGAATAATGTACATCAACATAACACTTAAAAACCACCACCCACCAGATTTTTGTATCCACACACTGCATACTAAAACCAGGATCAGAATCTTGTCTGCAAGGAGTGTGAGGGTGCAGTTTCCTGTCAATGTGATGGTCATAAAACTCAAAAAGATGTGACTTTCTTAAGCTTAAAGAAAATGAAGACATTATAGAACTAATAGCAAAATCATTTTAGAATTTGTAATCTGTTTGAAACCTTTTTAAAAGGAAATATATTTTTTCTCTGTTTTTAAAACATATATTATAAATAAACTGTTTTAGGTCTGAGACTGTTGGTAATGCAAACAAATGAAGTCACCTTGGACGATTGTATCAGTTTTTAAAGCATTTGTAGACTTCCTGATTTCACACTCTGTGTTTGTAGACCTCAGATGTTAACGTTACACTCAGTCCTGTAATAGAAAATTTAAATGTCCCCAAAATGCATGAAATATCATTACATGCTTTTTCTTCCACTGTCCCCTGAAGACGCTTTGCCCATTCAGCTTTTAGGTGCTTCCTTAAGTGCTATCATTTATATACCTACAGCATAACGACATTACTCAGTGGGAGAATGACTGGAGGGAAACGACACCTTGTCATGTGGCATGAGTCATATGGCTTTGAAGCCTGTCTTGAGGATGTGACTAAAGACTTGGCTCCATCTGCTGGTTCCAACCTAATAGTCTGCATGACTAAATCTGATTTGATTAGCCGCTCCGTCTGACACTTTAAGTCTCAAAAAGTAGAAAGTCTTCAATTCAAAGAGTGAGAGAAAACCCCGAAACCACAATAAAGCACAATAAAGAGAGCTAACGGGGCGAAAGAGGAGGCACCCGCTTTAGCTTCTGTGGCCGTGTTTGCTGTTCTGCACTTTGTTACTGGCTCAGCTTTGGGATCATTCCAGGTTACTGGTGTCGTTTAGTGTTCCAGCTCATTTGCTGCCGCGCATGTTTAATAGCTGTGTGTAATTAGTTATCAATTTTTTAAAACACTAATTGTCAAACATGAAATGAAATTCTGTCTGGGTTGAAAAATATGCTCAAAATGGCGACTGATGTCTTAGTAGGAGATTTATTCTGATGCTTACTTTAGCGTTAATGCTATTTTACACTTGCTACAGCTTGGGGATGATTGATGCTAAATTATATTAAATTACCCAATTTATCGGTTTTGTTAGTTTCCTGTACAACAATATGTGTAATACGTCCTCATTTTTCTGCATCTCTAGAACAGATGTGGCAAGTTCAAAGTCAGCATGACCCATGGAGTCATGGAACACAGCAGCATTTAGAGAGAACAAGACAGATTGAAATAAACTGGAATTATCTGTTAAGCAGGCACTTGTCCCCAGGCTAAGTATGTTTTGCCTTAGGTAAGACGTTGCCGTCGGAAAGCATTCTTATACTGCCATTCTGTCACATGCTGCTGGCTTCACAGAGATGCACACAAGGTGTCCCTTGGCATCTGTGCCTTGACACGTTGGTCAGGGCAATTGTGGATGCTGAGAGGTAACGATCCTCTTCTAAAGAGGAACAAAGTTTGGAGAGGAAGCCGGAAAGCTGGAGCGGTGGTGGTGGAATACCAGAAGATGGTTGTGGCTCGTGCCCCATTTGCAACTCGCTTTACTTGCTTTTTACTTTCACTTTCAGACGCTGGTCATTAGTGTTTAGGAAAAAAAATGTGGCTTGAGTTAAAATATGTTTAATCAGTGTGTTTAAATGTGACATTAACAGGGTTCAAATTTGAGATGCATGAGTTTGAGACGCCAGTGGCTTTAAATAAACGGCAGCATTTGATGGTTCGGGAGAGAGAATGGTCTGGCCTTAAAAAAACTGACGTCAGGGATCAAAAGCCTCCTGTAAAGCAGTACCACCAAAGCTTACATGAAAGACTGTCACGTGCTTGGCTGCAGCTCTGATGAGCAAAATGTGCACCGATAAGCATTTGTGCCTATTTTTAAGGGATACAGTAACAGTTTTGCTGGACTTAATTGCAATAATGAATTTTTTCCTCAAGTGACTTGCATTAAACAAAGTGCAAGTTAAAAATCAGAATGACCTTTTTTTTGTTTTGTTTTGTTTGAATCTTATGTTTACACTATGGCACCTATCCTGTCCCTCAGGACTGCTTATCACATCACAGAGGCTGAAATATTGATACAACAAACACTCATCTCAGCCACTATGAAAAAATGATGAAACAGAAAAAACTCTGATCAAGCCCAACTGAGCCTTTACATTTCCTGTAATGGACTATCTTGCTTCTGCAATTTCCAAGTCAGTGGCGGCTATTTTTCATACTGCAGCAGTGAATGGGCAGCAAATAGTTTCCTCTGATGGGATGAAAACACATCCTGCCGTTTCCAGCTACAGTAACGGTGTGCAAACACCAGCAGAAATAATGGAAAAGCAGATGGGTAACATAGACTGCTGGCACAAACTTAATAAGACACCAGTCAATCCTCTAAGCCCCTTCGCGTTAACATTTGATACCTTGTGATTGAGTTTCTGTTGCCATTAATGAAACAAAAACAGATTATTTGTGCCTGCAGACACAAAATGTTTCGTGTGTCAGCTGCCCGCTTCTTCTCTGACAGACATCGTGTCTGGTTTAAAAAGAGTCACGATGATCCCAGAAATGATAGTGACACAACATTTTTATGCTGCTCATCTTCATTTGACTTTAATGAATCATAGCAGGCATCTGGTGCGTTTTAGCCTATTTACTACAAGTCACATTTACTTTATATCACATTTGTAAACTTTCAGCTCTTTTAAAAACCAGAACATTTCCTTCTTATTAGTGGATATAGTCTCAGACCCTTGGTACAGATGACATTTAGACTGAGTAGTGTATTTTATTGCAATCTAGTTTTTAAAAGTATTTAAAAAGCATTCTCTTCTCCTTGATCTCCTTGGCCTTCGCCTGCTGCAGTTTCTGGATTTATTCATTTAAGGTTTACTAATTAATAACAGTTTTAATTTTGTGAACTACCTTCGTAGGTCAAATGCAATCTGGAATTTAAATGCATTCTTCTCAGTTTTTCTACAGATAAACAAAGAACTTAAAGGCCCACATAAAATAACAGAAGCCATTATAAAAGCCCAAACAGATTAAACATAAACGTAATACTAAAAATGAAATAACTCATTTAAAATGATTATTAGAAACATGATTCATTTTTATATTTTTTTATGTATTGCCTTCTTCTTTTTTTTTTCATCCATTTATCATTCAGCAGTTTTTTTCCTGCTGGGGAGTCTTTCCTTGTCTCATCCCCTGTAAAATATTCATGAAATTCAATTATTTTATATCCTTAATAATGCTCATGCAAACAAACAAATGAACAAATTGCTGTGCATGTCTTTTAAAATCCGATCTGTACTTAGGCTAATCTCTATTACCGCATAACGATGAAGTAACTTTGACAAACATTAATGCTGATGAGTAGGTCCATTAAGGCATTAGTCAGACAATTGATTTTCATATTTTTGCAATAAGAATGGAGAATAATGCCCTTCTGGTATGATGTGAATAAAAATATAACATCTACACAAAATATATACCTTCAATTTCAAAATACTTGGGAGTTAAAAGCTTTTAAACAAACTGGTGTAAAGCTTTTAAACGTACGCCTGCTAACAATAACAGCAGCCTAATTGTGTGAACATGTTTCTTTCGTGCACATTCCTAGCTGTCGGGCCAAAAGCCGCCTGTATGAGTGTCGGTGTAGCATGCAAAAAGAGCCAGTCTCTCTGCTTCAGCCATGTTTGTGTCACATACCTCAACAGGGGGCAGTGGTGCAATATATGCTCCTCCCGCCACTGGACTCGAACCGGCAGCCCTCCAGTCTCCGCCCCAGTACAAGAAGGGGGGGGAGGAGGAGGAGGCGGCAGGCGAGTGAGGCAGGGTGAAGGACAGGGAGGGGGAGAGGGGCAGCGAGCGGGGCAAGGGGGGTGTGCCGGAACCTTTCTTGAAGCCCTTTTGCTGCTGCGGCTGCTGCTGGCAAAAGGCGAGGGAGGGGGAGACGGCCAGGGAGAGAGGGTAAGGGTGAGGCGGGGTGCCGCTGGCCCGACGGCCACAGGTGTGCGGTGGACCCAGGGCGGGAGGAGGGAGGAGGGACAGCGAGAGGGATGGAGGCAGCGAGCGAGGCCGGGAACAGTGGGGGTTACTCACGGATTGTCGGAAGGGTTGAAGGGGGGCAGTGGGAGGGACCTCCATGCTGGGCTGCTTCCCGGTGGCTATGCTCTTCCGCCGGGCGCGATGATCTGCGAAAATGAGAGGTCATCGGGTAAGATGCTATTACACATCAGTGGAAGGAAAACATCAATGATAATTTGAGGCCAGGACACAAGAATTGCAGTGCAGGACACAGGTAGAGCCAGAGGATGTGGACAAAGTAATGTGGAAATAAACAGCTGTGGGAGAGCCGATATTGACATTCTGCCTGAAGGAACCAAAGAATATGAGAGCTCGACAGAGGTCAAAGGTGAGCGAGACAGAAATAAAACCATGCAAGGTCACACCCATTTACCAGCATCACTGCAGATTCTGCCGCTACACAGAAACTCTTATGCACCTTCATCTGTTGAGAGTGTGGGGGCTGACAAAGTGGAGAGATAGATTTTGTGTCTGGTTGTCAGCTGAGGCAAATGTTAACAGTCTGAATGTTGAGGGGAGGAACTGGGAGATGCATGGGTAGAGAGGAGCGAGCATTAAACAAACAAAACACTTATTGACTTCCGTCTCTGAGTCAGTACATAATGCAGCAAATTGTCCAGTAAAGGAATAAAGTTCTGTCCTACACTTGATGGATGATGGAGAGAGTGTGAATGTACACAGACAGGAGAAAAAACAAAACACTGGAGGCCAGCTAACGGAGCAAAAAACAACAACAGAAAAAAATTAAAAATCTACTCAAAAATTCACTGACTGTGAATTCTGAAGTATTGCCTACTTTGATCTTTGTGTCTTTCACTTTTGTCCTCCAACCAAATGCTAATTCTATCTCTCTGTCTCTGCACTCTTAGTCGGACTTCACAGGATAGAATTAAATATACACAGTTTTAATTAATTGCTTTTTCCTACAAATCAATAAATTGTACATCCATAAGATACATGGAGGATTTTGTTAATTACGTACAAACCCTTTCCTCCAGTGAGAAAAAAAATATTAAAACCTAATTTTTGTCTGTTAACCATTCAAAACTTTTCCAAAACTGAGATAATAGTTTACATTTTCAAACAGATGTTTGTTGGTTTATATGCCAATAAAGATTTACGGGAAGAAATCTGTGACATAAATAAATAAATAAAATCTCCTAAGAGTTAAAGAAGTGACAAGTACATATATATATAATAACAGGTGAGAATATTGTAAGAATGTGTAATTCTCACTTTTAATTCTGCCTTGAAATTTCTGTGCATTCATTTCTAATTTATACAATTTTTTTTATTTCTTAGGTGATTTTGTCAATTAACATGACACAACAACATACCACACAGTTAAATAGTAGAAAAGTACCCTATTTATATTTTTCAGTTGCATAACTGGAGGGAAAAGCACCATTACAATATGCCAAGTAACACATGGCAAGTTTGCTGCTCTAACAGCAGAAACTGGCTAACGACGGTTAGCTAAGTATCTTCATATACTGTACCGCAAGCTAAACTTTGCTAGCAACAGAAAAAAAGAATGACTTCTTCACAAATGTAACAGAGTTGTAACGACCTTTCTGTGTTCACTAACATAGAGGCATGCTAGAGGCACAACAAGACTTGTTGCAATGCTAACATGCTTACCAGTTATCATCTTAGCATATGCTAATTAACAGTAAGCACAAAGTACAGCAGAGGCTGTCATCAGTTTGGCAAATCTGATGGTGGTACAAAAGGAAAGTAGTCTCACTGTCTGTCTATATATAGGCTAAAACTGGCGTGTACTTTTATCAGCCTTAATAGCTGCCATGTGCCTATTTACAAGTAACCGCTATTTATCTGTTGTGTTACATCAGTTCTGTGCTGAGTAAAAAAATATTGTGAGAAAGAGAAGAAAGACTTGTGTGGAAAATAACAACCAGAACAAAACACCACTGATATCAGGACTAGCTGGCGGACAAATTATTTTCAATTTGATATGGCGATGCAGGCAAACAGTAAGGGGTGGGGATTAATCATTAATATACACTATATTGCCAAAAGTATTCACTTACTCATCCAAATCATCCCTCCATGACTTCAGGTGTATAAAATCAAGCACCTAGTCATGCAGACTGCTTCTACAAACATTTGTGACAGAACGGGTCATTCTCAGGTACCATGACGGGACGCCACCTGCGTAACAAATCCAGTGGTGAAATTTCTCCCCTACTAAATATTCCACAGTCAACTGTTAGTGGTATTATAACAAAGTGGAAGTGATTGGGAACGACAGCAAGTCAGACATGAAGTGAAAATAACAGAGCACAAAGGTCCCCAACTTTTTCAGCCTCAGTCGCTATAGGCTTCCAAACTTCATGCGGCCTTCAGATTAGCTCAAAAACTACGTGTAGAGAGCTTCATGGAATGTTGTTTTCATGGCTGAGCAGCTGGATCCAAGCCTTACATGATCAAGTGCACTGCAAAGGATGCAGTGGCATAAAGCTCGCTGCCACTGGACTCTAGAGCAGTGTTCTCTGGAGTGACAAATCATGCTTCTCCATCTGACAGGCCGATGGACAAGTCTGGGTTTGGCGGTTGCTAGGTCAGCGGTGCTTGTCTGACTGCATTGTGCTAAGCGTAGTTTTGTTCGGTGTGAAAGAACTTTACTGGCCTGTGCAGAGTCCTAACCTCAAACCGATAGAATACCTGTGGGTTGAATTAGAGTGGAGAATGTGAAGCAGGTGTTATAGGTGCATAAATCATTTTAACTCATTTATATCTGACATAGACTGGAAACTTTCAGGAGATTTGGTAACTCAGGGGCTATCAAAGCTGTGTCCACGTTGGAAGTGTTTCACTTTGAAACTGACATCTGGTCACTTGCTGACATTCCAGGCTTTGGTTGCCAAGGTAACCTTCTAGGTCAAGCGTCAATCAACGTGTCAGTTGGTAGCCCCTTCAATCGCTTGTCTAGTAGTTCAGAAAAGTTTATTCCAGGTCCCGCCCACTTCCTGTTGCCAGCAGTTATTTCGCCCGTAGTTGCTTTTAGTCTAAAAATGTCAGCCAGTTTCAGTGGTTTCTGGTCACCATGGTGCTGCAAATCACTTGCAATATAGACGCAGCTTAGGATTGGTTGGTCTACTCCTGACGATGAAAGTGGAGAGACAGAGATTGCGGATATTATGGTAATATTAGACATTACCATCTGCAGAGCCAAACCACTAAGATGGCTGAAAAAATTTAAATGAAATCCCGAGCCACAGTAAATATGTAGAGTTACAAGAAGCTACCATGTTTCATCAGTCTTAGAAACTGATCACCATACCAAACCTACTTAAATCATCACTTTAACTATCCCCAAAACTCATCAGAAAGATGGCTATCAAAGCCTACTTTAATCCTGTTTTAATATGAGATTTTTTGTCCAGTTTTTCCCTTTACTTTCAGCACGGCCCTCTGAAAAGACCTGCAACACGCTAAATGTGATGAATGTGATACAGGTAATAAATTGGTTATATTTGTTCAAATTTCTGATATTATTTTCCTGTATTTCAGCCTATCTCACATCTTTTCACATTGATCATGCTGGTATCTGTGCTCTTTCCTTGCTTTCTCCTTCTCTCAGCCTCTTCTGTCACACTCAGACACACACACGCCTCCTCTCTCCCACGCAGCTATTTTACATAATTCAAATAGTGCATTTACCCTGCTACCATCCCTTGATCTCTCTCTCTTTCTTTCACCTCCTTGCACCCTCTTGTTCCCTCCCCTTCAGATATGTGCATCATGTAGAGTCCTCCATTTTCTTCATACTTACCTTTATCTGCATTCCTCTTTTATCCTCATCGGCCCTCTGCTTTCACTCTCTGTCATTTACCTGTCCAAATGGCAATCCTTTCACTGTGAGCCTGCCCCTCTTTCTGTCTGCAGTGTTCTCCTACCCACACAAGGTGGCAAAAATAAATGACCATCACAGAGTTTGTTGCAAAACGCGCCAAGATCCCTTTCCCCCCAAGTGTACCGCTTCAAAATCTACCACCTGTAGGCTGCATGACAGACAAGTGGAGGAGGCTTAAATCTGTCACAGAAGAAGAGAAAAATCTACAATAAAATGTGTCACTTTTGACAGCTGATCATAATTATAGAAAAAAGTTATTTTAATCAAATCATTTTTTTCAGATGGTTATATAACAGCAAACCTTTTTTTCATTTGAATAAAATAAAACTGAAGCTTTTACGGAGACTAAAATGAAAGAAAGTAAAACTTTTTGTTATCTGGTTCTTTCTGATGAATGTAAAGATACTGAAACTATTCCAGGATACGATCTACTTTAGCTTTCGAGATACTGAATGAGTTCATGAACTTAGAAAGAGTTCTTCAGCTATCTTGTGAAGGAGCCATGGCTCTCTCTCAGTATCACTCACAGTTTCTTAGGTGTTTGTTACTCTGCAAGAGGTGTTAATTATTGGAAATTATCATGGGTGATGCCCTGTAAATCTGCAAGTTATACTATCAACATTTATGTATCACGACTGCGCCAAACGCAATTAAAAGATCGTAGAACAGGCAGCTTAATTGATCCAATTCAGAATTTATCTTTTCCCAGACTAATTAGTGTAACCAGGAGGAGCAGACTGTGCAAATAAGAGAATGGTGATTTAGGATTCAACTGGCAGCAGTATTATGACAGCAAAAACAAAGTTTGGACTGTTTCTGTGGGTTTAGACAGTGAGATCACAAAAACAAGCAGCCTGTGAGTTGGTGTACTATCATAACCCTTAAAGTGTGTGTCTGTGTGTGTGTGTGTGTTTTAAGACATTTTGTCCTTTTGGTGCCAGTTTGGAGCCACACAGAGCATGTGTTTTATTACATCCTCCACTGAAGGGTTTTATTCAGGGCAGAAGTCTTTGTCTGCTTTTGGTAGCTGCAGCTGTCATTTTAACCCATGAGAACACCAGTTTTCTATGTTCTAAAGTTTATGTCTTGTGCTTACTGCTGCCTTCCTAACCAGTGATGTGGATCATCAGTTGAAAAATACCAAGTCTAATCTCGTTTTGTCAGCTGGATCAAATGCACCTTTTTATCTTTTTGCTGGATCACTGTACACAGATCGACGTCACAGTACATGCAGTACATGCGTCACAGTGCATGCAACAGGATAAAACTCTCACATATCCAGCCTTATTTTATAACAATTAGCTAACTGCAAAACTGTGTGAGAAAAAGCTGAAGAAAACACAGTGCAGGTTATTCTCAGCTCCAGTAGCGATTGGTGTTAGCAAATTTAAACCGAACAACCAAAAATTACGCCAATGTAGAAGTGCAAACATCTATTCCAGAAATGGCCACTTGGCTCCAAAGGTGACCCAATCACCATGTAAAATTAAACAACTTTAAGCAAAAATGAGCAGAGAAATAAAAACTGTTAAAATTAACTGATGGGTGGCTGCCATTTCGCTTGTTCAGTGTTAATTTACAGTGCCTATTAATACAAAAGTGGGATTCTAAGTTCGGGTTACTCTCTGTCAAATCAGTGAGCCAGTATATGACTGAGGACAGCACAAAAACATGCACACAAACACATGGTTCATGTTGTTTTTAAAAAAAATCTTTACTCAAAGTTACCACTAGTGACATGGTAATATTATTTTTAACTAGCTGTACTTGTCAGCTTTTCTTTTTTTGTGTGTGGAATGAACCACAGAAGTCTGGTAAGCAGTCTAACCAAAATTAATGAGCCATCTTATTAACGAAATTAACCAGCCAGCACTAGTATTACCCACTTCCCAGCTCTACAGTCTGTCTAAATATGCTTATGTCCATATTCAAAAACAAACAAACCAACAAACACAATGATGGCAGTCAAAATGCCAGAGTAAAGGCCTCAAAAAAGTATGCCACAAACCAATAAATGATGTCATGATGACCATGTCCGTCTTTTGCATACAGTTGATAGTTTAAACCAGATGTGAGACCATTTCAATCTTTTGATGCCTGGTGTGTCTTGCAGCCATATGTGACTAATGCTCTCTGGCATGACAAGACCTTTTTACTTAACTACTACAGAGACATGTGGCTTTTTTGACATAAACTATGATGCTGTGATTTCATATCTTAGATTCTAAACTAGAGCCTACTATGGATTTTTTACATACTCAAAAAGGTAAACAAAAGCATAAAAAGCAGAAACCATAACCACTTGACAAATTTAAAGCGATAATAAGATATGAAATACCTTGCTTTTTATTATAAAAAAGATCTCACTTGGAGCAGTTCTCATTATATTAGAAACTGCTGAGCAAGAATCCCATGCGCCATGCAAGCATTTACTTTCTATATCCAAAGAGACTCCGGAGCAGTGTTGGGATTTAAATGCAGTTTGACCTCCACAACATGATCTTTTTCCAGGCTTTTCCCAGTGTGAGCACTCTGTCTGCTTTTATTCTTATTTATACACACACACAGAAAAAAATCTGAAGGGGGAATACTAATCCCTTTCTTGTAATTTGCAGAATTGGTCACAGAGGGCAGGTTACAGCTGACTTATAGTATACAGTATATAAATCATGACTGCAATTTAAAGATGCCCTGGTCTGCAACACAATGGCTTAGAGAGAGTATAAGTAGCCAGTTTTAAAGTCCTGCTTGTTCATGTAGCAGGACGCTACACTAAAAATGGTGGTAATCACATTAGCACAACATACATGTATGTCTGCCAGCAAGCCTGTTGTCCAAATACCAAGAGTCCAAGTATTGCAATCCTAACTTAATAGCCAAGCAACCAGCATAAGCAAACTAGCTGATGCTAGAGGGGAGATGATCTAGAAACTTGACCCGATGTATTCAATCCTCACAGTTATGCAGCATAAAAGCTTAAGTGTGCGGTTTCTCTGTGCATTACAAAGAAAATGTTGAGCCACAGAAACAACAATCCACCGTAAGAGCACAATGTTTCATGGTGGGATTGACAAAGACAAAATTCTCTTGTCAGTTTATTACTGATCTTTAATAATTTTAAGATGATACTATTAAAAAAAACGTGGAACTTACAAAATACAAAATGTATATCATTTTCAAATCAACTGCTTCAGTTCATTTGTAATCTTTAGCCTTCTGTTAGAGGACTCTTGCAGCATCTTCATGCAAACATCCCAAATTGCTTTTTTTTACAGAATTGGAGAGCAGAGAGCTGTGAAATTTGTCATTAATATTGTGATTATTTTACCAATAACAGTTCATTTACTTTGGGCACATGATGGCACTACCACAGATGGCGTGGGGGCAGTGTCAACAGTGGAAGTAAGATAAACACCTGTATGATGGATTTTAGCATGAAATGCTATTCTAATTGTTTTGTTTTTAGAGACTAATTGTGTCTTATTATTATATCAGTATATGTCCATACAAAAAAAAGAAATAAAACGTGCAGTGGGTGCTGATGTCCCCATGCCCCCATAAGTGTATATTCTGGTGGTGAAAGTTTGGAAAATGGCTTTGAACTTTCACAAAAAACTAAAAGCTTTAAAGTAGTGTGTTCTTAACAGGTATGTGCACATAAAGATGTCAAAAAAAGGGTAAGAACAATCACTTTGTTACATACAAAATGTTATTGTATCTGTGGCCTTTAAAAAGTTCAGCATGTCTGAAGCACAAAGTTTTGTGCTTTCAAATGATGCATAGTTTGTCAAACACCTTTGAAAAATCACCACCAGAACTTTTATTCACTCGGGTCCTCTTTTCTGTATTTGGAGCACATATTTGAACTCACATTCATACCTATGAGGAATTTAGAATCCCCAGTTAACCTAAGCCCACAAACTGAATGTCTTTGGACTGTCGGAGGAAGCTCGAGCACCCGGAGGCTACCCACGCAAACATGGACAGAACATGCAAATTACTAGCTGATTGGGTGATATGTTACATGGTGGCATTTGCAGGTGTGCATGTATATGCCAGTCAATCTCCATTTTGGGACTGCTTTTGATTTAACCCAAACAAAGCCAGGAAACAAAAGGAACCTAAATGAAGTAGATGGTAAATGGCCTGTATTTGTATAGCGCTTTACTTAGTCCCTATGGACTCCAAAGCCCTTTACACTACATTCAGTCATCCACCCATTCACACACTGGTGATGGCAAGCTACATTGTAGCCACAGCTGCCCTGGGGCGCACTGACAGAGGCGAGGCTGCCGGACACTGGCGCCACCAGGCCCTCTGACCACCACCAGTAGCCAACGGGTGAAGTGTCTTGCCCAAGGACACAACGACCGAGACTGTTGTAGCCGGGGCTCGAACCGGCAACCTTCCGATTACAAGACGAACTACCAACTCTTGAGCCACGATCGCCCCGTTT
>VUQG01045481.1:49773-67415 GCA_015106755.1 Etia nguti | reverse complement strand
TTGAGATTAAGTTTCTGCCCCAAGTTGAGGAGTTCAAGTAAGTGGGGTCTTGTTCACAAGTGAGGGTAGAAGGTAGCAGGAGACTGACAAGTAGATTTTTTCAGGGTTTGTGATTAATGTGTATATTGCACCATTCAGTTGTGGTAAAGTGAGAGCTGAGCGTGAAAACAAAGCTGTCAATTTACTGTCAAATCTATATTCACCTGTGGCCAGGAGCTGGTAGTGACCTACAGAATAGTATCATAGATATAAGATGAGGAAATAAGGTTCCTGTCAGGGTTCAGCCTTAGGGAGAGGAAGGAGCTTAGTCATTCAGGAAGAACTCTACTCCTCCACTTCAAAAGGAGCTAGCTGAGATAGTTCATGGATCTTACTAAAATGCTTCACAGATGCCACTGACTTGAGGTGTTCCTGCTTCCATCTGGGAAGAGACCACAGAGAACACCAGGACACATTGCAGAGGTTATGTGTCACCTGGATTAGGAATCCCTTAGTGTCCCGCCAGAAGAGAAGGTGGAGAAGTTGTTTGGGTTAGGGGGCTCTGGTGTCTTTGCTTAGACATACAGCCCCATATCCCAGACCTGAATAACGATGGATGGATGGATATATGGATGGATAAGCTCAGTGACTCCACCCATTAAAAAACAACCCAAAAAATAAAAAATAAAAATCATGCCTTTTGTAAATCTGAGTATTCCCAGCTGCTACGTTTAGATCACTTGCTGAAAATCTTATTCTGACCTCTTGCTCTTACAAACATGGTGGATGCCTTCCAATGTGTCTAGCACAGGCCATTTAACATAAATATAATTTTGGGGAAGAGGTCAGAGTTGTAGACAGCCAAATCTGAAAGTGATAATATTGTTGGTGTGGTGCTCAATGTAGAGTGATACAGTGAAAACTCTTCAAGTATTTTGCACTAAAGGTTTTCCCTCAGACACTTCAGGCTGTTACAGAAGAAATCTTTGTTGAGATTGTTGGCCTGGGAGGCCAATTCATGACTAAAGAAAACAACAAGCATCTCCCATTTTCATTCCTGCACTGAGATGTCACCTTCGGGCATTTACACTGCAGGCTATTCCACTGAATAGCCCACAATCTTGGTCTTAGATGGAAACCCAGTGTCTCTCTTATCCAGTGAAATTATTTTAGGAAAGAATCTGGGTGCTTGCTCTCTGTTTGTGGTCCATGACCAAATCACAAATGTACTTATAAATAGTGTAAGTGGTTAGAATATGACTTCCAGCTTTCAGCTTTACTGAAAGTGGTCTAAAAGTCCACACGGATGCAATATTGAGTAAAAGATAAAATTTACACTAGCCGTTGTTTTTGCGTTTTATTCAACGAGTAAAATTGCTAAAGTGCAACTTATAAAGTTTCGCCAAGATCCTTGAGTAGACAAAACTGAATCATACAGTAAATTACAAATCAGTTCTTTGTTTGCCAAAAATTGATGTTCATAAAATATTTCTGGCTCTCCTTATATTCGAAGTAAAATTTGCTACGTATCAGTGTAACACTCAAGAGGCTCAGTTGTATTCCTGTAATTCAGTAAGCTACTCGGATAAAACCTTTTGTCAAGCATACAAGCTTTCATTGTGAAATGACCTCTTCTCTGCTGTGCTCTCAGCTCCACTGTACACTTACTTAACATTCACTGATAGCAGGCCTCATGAAACATCCCCACAAGCCTGGGGTGGTTTGTTGACTATCTATTGTAATTCACTGTTTAAGCCACTGTTTAATACTGGCCCCCCGCCCAGCTATCCAGCCAGGTCTTCTGAGGTTGTGGTACTAGACCACAATATTGTGTCTGATTGACTTTTGGATTATTTATACTTTAATCTCTGCAGCCATCCCTAATGACTTTCAGTGACTCTCTCGCTTTCCTGCCCTCCCTTTTTGTTCGCCAGATGGTGAGGCGTCTGTCTGCGGCGTCTGTCAGTCCACCTGACTCTCTGATACCTTTTCATAACAGCCTCCTCTGTCAGAACTGTTAGGATGATGGTGCAGACAGTTAGAAAGAAGATAAGGCGAATGAAGGATAGCCTGATTAAAGTAGAAAAGAGGAAAGAAAAAAGGACAGCACAATAGTGGCACAAAATCATAATAGCATGTGTGTGTGACAGCAGGTGAAATGGGAGATGGAAAGGTGTCACAGAGGAAGAGGATCACAAGAGAGAATGAATAGCGGTGAGATGGACTGATGAAGACCTGAAAGAGACAGGAAATGGATTTATATTCACCACTCATTTTGCGCTCCGTTTGACTTTTGGAAGGGAAGCAGATGTGCCTCCATGCACACAGCAGCCTCAATAGTCGCACAGTGTTACACAGGCTTACAGATGAATATGGAACAAGCTGAGTTTGCCACATTAGCAGGCTCATTTCCCACAGAGAGACAGATATTCAGTCAATCCTTCACTTCTCCACTACTTTGAAAGAATGCGTGTTTGGGGGTGGGGGGGCAGAGAAAGGGGGAGTGGGAGGGACTAGGAAACAGAATGAGGAATGCAACGGCAGCCACTGAGTGACAGAAGGGGAATAAGAGAATGGCAGAGTGAAGATAACAAGAGAAATGGAATAGGGTATTTTTTTTCTGAGGTAAGTTTGTTTTCAGATGCTCATATCCCTTTTTGGTTTACAGAGATGCTGGAAATAATGCGGTCATCAGCATGGAAGACAGTGTCTGAGCTACATGGATTGCGAACAGGGGGGCCAGTATCCAAATGTAGCAAGGGAATAGCTTGCTTCCTGATCGACATGGTCATTTCTCCTGCAAATGCTAGATGCCTCCTTCAGCATCACAAATTTCTTGTTGCATAGAAACAGAGTTTGTGCTGCCAGGCTGAGCAAATATGAGACAGATGGCAAAAAGGAAGACGAAGCCAAGATCAACATCAGTACAAAGTTTTATAAATATACGGCAGCATAATTGCACAGTAAAAAAAAAAAGAGTCATATTGACAGCTGGGTAAACTGTTCAACTAAAATAGAAATTTCATAAAACCATGTAGTTAGCGATTATAGTGAACTTACCCATTTTCTTAAGGAGTAAAATATGAAAGTAGTAGTCCAGCGATCTGATTATAGGTGACGGAGGGCATGGAGGGAATGTTTTCTGTGGATTTTTCTGGCCATCTTGTCTACCTCCTGTTGTCCATTACTTGGGTTTCTTTGTGGACATTTACAAATATGAACACTGTGGCACTTGGGTATAAACAGAACATTCAATAAAAACATAAAATATGGTGAGAAAAAAGTCCAAGCTTGGCTGAGATGGAAAACTGCTGAGTGATAAAAATAAAAATAAATTGCGCAAAGTAATCATGACGTAAACAAAGCATGGATTCAATAATCAATGTCCCTGAACAGATGACAACTGTGTAGCAGACAACATGAGATCACAGTCAAGGAATGAGGAAATGTTACTCAAATACACATGAAATCAGCAGACTTTGCATATCATCATCATGGTTTTTGTATCATTTACCATCTGGGGTTTGACAGGATCTTTTTTCCCTATTACATTTCCTCCTTCTGTAACATTCTGCAACTCCTTTTATCCCCATAAAGCAAGTCCTTAATATTCACATTAGTATGTATTTTCAAATACATTTTGATGCATTTTGCAATAAGTTTGGATAGAAATCTAACTGCTGACATGTATTTGTGTGTTCTTTGCGTATTCTAGTCACAGCAAAACTCCCCCTTTTGTGCAACGTAGCCGTGGATTGTTGGTTGATTCCATATATTAAAAAGGAAGCATTTTTTTTGTTTGTTTTTTTTAAATGCAGGAAATTCTGCATTTTTTATTTGCATTCTGTTTCCCTCAAAGTTTGGAACTGGAATTATTTTTTGTTAGGAAGTATGGATGTAACTTAACAGCAGAAAGAACCTTTTTTATATTGTTTGTGTATTTACTGTAGCAAATGGACCACATCGTGGTAATACCTAGTACTTGTAGCAGCAAGCCTTTAAACTGACTTTACTCTTGCTTCCAAATGGATAGTTAATCTTACTGAATATTCAGTCAAGTAGAAATGGGTTAAGAGGTTGCAGCGGGAGTGAGACGCAGAAGGTCCCAGATGCTGCTTGTAGCATGAACACCCTGGAGTATTCAGCATTAATGCAGATATAGTGAAACAGTAGTTTTCCCTGGTGCAGAGATGGAGATGGGACTGAATAAGTACTCAATGCAGCAAAACAATAGAGCTATCCAATGCGTCACATAGGGTGTAGTGCACAGTTATACCTTATGCAGCAAATGCAGAGAGCAATTGCATGATGCAGCAAGCATTGTACAGTAACTAATAAGCACACACGTGCAGACACACACTCATATTGAAAATATGTTAACTGTATGCACACATTCCTACAGTTGCACTCAAACACTGTCTCTGTCACTTTGTCACACACATACATATATACAGAACTTTTACATTTACACATATATCCTATAGACAGCAGGTATATGGACCTTCAGACACAAACACATACACACAAATAGATTCTTCCTGACGCACACAGTCACAGACAAAGGCACACACACTTCTATAGGAGCAGCAGCTTTCACCTGAAAAATAACTGTACTGCTGACACGCCAACATCAGCTGTCTGCGTGAGAAAGGCGGGAGGGAGCGAGGGAGGGAGGGAATGGGGTAAGGGGAGTGTGGTGGGGGGAGAGAGTGCACAGATGGAAGTGAGACAAGAAGGGAGTGATGGGGAAACAAAAGCGATGTGGAGAGAAACCGGCAGCATTTTGTCAACACAAATGGGTGTGGTGTCATTAAACACTTGCCCAATGCTGCCCATCTACAAGATGTGCTTTGCGGTGGATGAAAGTATTATTCATGCATTAGTTTTGTTTTTTTTAGCATTTTAACATCCTGCCATACATTTGTATACACATACTAGCATGTTTTATGGCCAGTAACACACTTAGAAGCAACTTTAGTGGTACAGCATGTTTTTAAAATAGGCTGTACAAAAGAAATAATTTGCAGAGCTTTCAAATTAAAGTAATACAATTAGAGTGACAAGGTGCAATGTTCAAGTTATCACCAACATGAAAGGCCATAAGTATCATATCATAATGCTAATCTGCAAAGTGTATCTTCATGGCAAATCTCAACAAAACAACAAAATCTCAATAAAACAAATGTAACTATAATTACATCTGAATGTAAATTTCTGTGTATTTAATCCACCTTGAATTTTTTTTCTAGTTAAAATGTGCTCCATGACTAAATAACAGTGTATAACCAGTAGTTCACTACTGAATCATCAGATTGTCTCATCACATGGCAGTGACGCAGAACCAAGCTATAGGTTTTTGTATGTCTGTGTTTACTTCTTAGAGCTGTATATTACAAAAGATGCTCAGCTACCATTACCACTACCCACAATGCAATAACAGACTGTTTTTGCCTCAGCATATGGCGGCGTGTCAGAGACAGGAGAGCTCTGCTATATGCCAACTCTGACATGTAGGACAGCAAATATCAGCAGAGCATTTATTCACGATTAGCAAACTTTTGAATACTCAGTTGTAGAAAGTGAGTGAGGTTTCAAAGTGATTACAAAGTTTCCACCGAATTTCATGCGCAAGTTATGTAACGGTGCAATAAGTAAGTATTTAATTTTAAAGGTTAATTGCCCAAACACTTGCCCCAATACTCTCATCTCAAATTTCCCTGCTTGGTGGCCAGGACTCTGCTTTGTTGGTCTTCACCGTCTTTCGGTTCTCTCGCAGACAATAGTACTTCTTACTTGAAGTCCATCCGTCAAGGACTGCCACAACAGTGACCTGACCACCTTGCAGGTGGGGAGAGACAAACAAGAGGACAAGGGGTGAGAGGGGACAAGGCTAAGCAGCTTCCTGTCACTTTCAAAATATAATGTTTGGATATAGCACCATTAAACTAAAAAATAAACTAAAATTAACTTCTATACGAGAGGATGTGGAAAGAGTTCATGCATTACTTTTATTATCAGCTGTGTTATTAATGTGTTATTAGTACTATGTGTGAATGTGTTAAATGTACCAATAAATCCACGATTTTCTTAAACATAATAAAACCCTAACCCTAACCGTAAACTCTTTACTGGTAGCTAAAAGGAAACGATATCCAAATATCCAGGATATATATGTCCATTGCAAAGGGATAGCGGATTTTAAAGACTATTTGAGATGAAAACAAATTAATTTCTTTGTTCTTAAAAGATACTTAGTTCATCAGGTTTTTCCAATCAGTATAAGCATCATCTATCATCTGTGCAGCTGTGGCTCAGGAGGTCATCTATTAATCACAAAGTCAGAAACAGATTTAATTCTTGGCTGAATTTCAAAACCACCTCCCTGCAAAATGTGTCCTTCTGAAATGCATAGTGCTGTATGTCTACAGTAAAGAGTGTCAATAGGTGAATGTGGCTTGTAGTGTAAGGTGTTTTGTTAATGAAGTATATTTAAAAGTGTTCTGAAGCTTTTCCGCCAACTAAGGCTGAAAATAAACTGAATGACGTTCCCAATGACATATACATAATTTTCCTAGTTAAAGACCTATTTTTCATGTGAGCATTGTGTAGTATTCTATAAACTTGTACATTTATGTGACAACATTTTAAGGTTTAAGTTCATGATGTCTGGGCCAGTGGCAGATTAATGAAGTTCAAGAGGCTGAACATCCTCTTGACAGTTTAACCAATTCCAGTTTTGCTTTCAAAGTCAAATATTTCACTAAATACCTCGACTAATTCCCAACCAGATGGCATTCAGTACTGATATGTTTGTTTTGGCAAGAGTTTGACAAGAGTTGACGGACATGGGCCGAGTATTCTTCCTAAGGGTCCCATATTCAAGGATTAGGCTATACTTTTATATAAATACATAAAAAAAAAATAAAATGATGCTATCTACTACTGATACTATGACTAAAGTGGATGAAAGATTTGCTTCATTTTTATTACATCAAAGAGTTCCAGTTTAGAATTTCTAGTTTAGATTCAATATCGTCAGTATTACAGAGTCCTTGTTATTTGACTTTTATTCAGTCTCTCATTATTAATTTGGATTAGATAAAGTAATCAATATTTAATGGTATTTTTAAATTAACACTCTTGGTTGATGTTAGGGAAAAGAAATCATATTGACTTAATATTAATGAAATTTAAAACAATTACCCAGAGCTTAAAAGGTTAACAGTATTTGTGAATTCCTTTGATTGATGCTATACCATAATCCCTTTTTGTATTTTGTGAAATCAATTCACTAATTAAAATATTCAGCAACCTGCAAGATTATTTCTCTAAAAATCAACTCCATACAGAATGCATTTTTTCCCCTGAGGACGCAAAAATGCTGAGTACAGATCCCGCTGCTATCCCATTGAGTTACACAGAAAGAAGCTTGACATTAGGAGAACACAGTACATTAAGGCTGATGTAAATTTTCAATAGTTTAAAGTACAAAAAAAAAAACCCCATGTAAATTTGATTTGCCGGGTTTTGCTTTGGCAACAACATCATGCAGGGTAATAAGGCAGACCCAGGGGAGCTAAGAAAGCTGTAGGCATATCAACCAGAACAGGCTGTAACTCTATCAGTAACTTCTGCTGACACATAAAGGCCTCTTCAACCACGCTGAGGACTGCAGTTAGTACTGCCCTGCTGTGTATACTGCTAAAGACATTTATGTATCTCCTGGACATGAGAGGCAGGGGCAGAGCGAAGAAGGGGAAAAAGAAAAAAAAAAAAGAAAAAAAACTGCAGCAGGAAAGTGTGAAAGAACAGGCGAAGGGGAAACAGTAAAGACAGAGAGAGGATGAGGGGGTGAGCGCAGTGGAAGGTAGATGTTCCACTCTCCTGCTCAGTTCTGCCTTAATGCTGATGTTTATTGGAACTGTCAGTCCTGCTGCGGCACAGTGGCACACACATGCACACACTCACGCATGCATAGAGAGATCTAAGACGTGCCTGTACTCTTTAGCACTTAATACACACGCATAAAAATGTGAATACTTTATGAATATATGTAAGCACATGTGTGTTTTATGCATACTTGCCACATATGAAAGCATACAGACACATAGAGGGATGCCAATAGTCTAGAAAGTAGTGGCAAACAAAGCAGTCGGCTCTGTCAGAACTTCAATGTGGATGAACACTGAACAGAGAGAAAGAAAGCTGGTATTTTGGTGTGTGTGTGTGTGTGTGTGTGTGTGTGTGTGTGTGTGTGTGTGTGTGTGTGTGTGTGTGTGTGTGCGCGTGCGTGTGTGCGTGCGTGTGTGTGTGTGTGTTGTCTAAAGTTCTTTAAGGAACGGCTGCCTCATGCAGTTATTCATTACAAGACATTACAAGAGAAACAAGGAACAAAATTTATATACAAATAAAAATACTAATCAAAATCAAATAGGAATCATGAACCCATGAAAAACCCAAAGTCCTGGGTACAAGACCGGGGATGATGACAGAGATAGCCACATTTTAATTTCTACACTTAATGTAGATAGTCCAGTCCATTCTGATAAAAAACTACTTAAAAAGATTGCTTTTCCCTGAAAAATATGGTTGAAAAAGTTTTTCACCTGTAAAGTTATACTTGATGATCAGCATGTCCAGGCCCTGGGCTTAGCCCAACAGTACACTCGACGATGCTAATTCACTTTACAGCTGTAAGTACAATGACCTACATCTTTACTAAAACAATGAGTATGTTGAAAATAATCATGAACCTCTACCACACACAACACAACTGACTCAGGTTTTTCACAAATTGGCTGCTGATGGTCTCTTTGAGGGGCGAGACACAATACCCTCAGTGGGTTAGTATTCAGGATTCTTAGAGTGCCAACTCGCTAAAATGTTTGGGACATCACACAATGGGTTTTGAGATCTCATTGTGAGTTCTTGAGTTGTGTGTTTTAACCACTGCCATCCTGTTTTCATTTTTATGTTTATTTTTGTAAATGTGATCAGTGTGGGATATGGACAGAGGTTAAGATGGAAGAGAACAGTGATGCACTATGCTGAACTGGTGCAGGGCAGCCCGTGCTGTAGCAGCCTATCAGTCACAAGATAGGCTCAGCCTAAAGTAAAATGTGCTTTGGTAATTAGATCTGAACTTATATAGCAATTTTCTCAAAGTGCTTTTTACTACATTTTGTTTAGGTTTTAAATTGACATTTCTAATTGTATATCCTCTCTCCCTGTGCTTACGTTATATTTTGATTTCGTATTAGCTTAAAGGTACCGCAACCTGCCTCTTTCCGTGTCCTGCATTTGATTGGTCCTTTCAGAAAAGTAACCTTAACAGTATCTTGCTTCCTCACTTGTTTAATTCGTTATTGCAACACTGTGTTTCATTGTGTTCCATCCTCCATCGACAGGCGGAACGCATGGCCAAAGCAGAGCAGCCCTAATCAGAGAGAAACAGAACACATCCTCCCCATAATGAAGGCTGGACAGACACATAATAAGTAACTCTCAGATACACGCTTGTCGTGATTCTTTTGTTTCCAGCCCAGATTTTTTTTCTTGTTTTGAGCAGAGTGACAGTAATGCAGTCCTGCCACTGCCTGAAGAGAGGTTGGAGGACATCTGACTGTCACTCCCACAACATAGTGGAGGAGTGACAGTCACATGTCCTCCAACCTCTCTTTAAAGCAACTCTGCACATTAAATATGACGTTTTTTTCTGTTTTTATAAGAAAGTAAGAGTACTTAGGTGGTGTATGAGCGCATTCATATGATGATAATAGACAACAAACAGCTCAAATGAAATATTAAGCAAGACTGTTTGGATCGCTATTTCCCTGTTAATGACTTTCTTTGTATTTACACTTGTGATATCAGATTACTGTTATAGAAATAGTAACATGTTACCGATTTTTGACTTTGGCTTAAATATTAAATTTAAGCCTATAGTGCTATATATTTTACCATATATTAAAATAAACACCATGAATATTGTGGGATATGGACAGAGGTTAAGATGGATCTGGAAGAGAACAGTGATGCACTATGTTGGACTGTGGTGTTCACTTTAGGTTAAAACAACTGTAGCAAACATCAATTTAAATTCAAGGTGATGATGCTGATTAGACTCAGTCATTCGTCTGTCAAACAGTGCGTTAGTAAGCTACTGTGATCTTTGCAGCATTAAAGTGAGATAGCTTGTTAGTCAGAAAATGAGACCTCTAATCCCTGCAGCTGTTGTAGCTGGGTTAAAATAGATCTAATATGCTCTTGACTAGCTTTGTATTTTTCACTCTTGCACCCAACTAGAGCAGCTTTGCATTATTCATACTTCCTTATTAACCCTATATTGGCCCTCAGTGCTGCCCCTCACTTCATGCTTTGCCTGAAACAAGCCATTTTAGCTCCTGTCCTTTTAAGGCTTTTCCTTTAAGTCAGCTTTCTTCTGACTGGCTGCTCCCTGCAAACCAAAGATTTGAAAAGCAAGTGGGTGGGGCTTATGTTCTCACAGCCACAACTGTATGCCTGAGATAAATGGTTAATTAATATGACACAGATCCAAGTCTATGGCGAAAAAAAGTTTGAAACAGAGTGTTTAAAGCATCCCGAGTTGTTGGTTCACAGAGATTACTTTTACATATGTTATTTGAAACTGTGACTATGTTTAATATGAGAATCAGTTAATAGTAACAACTTTATTGGAGGATGAAGTGCAACCTGTTGCACAGTGTGATCTGCATCGGTGCCCTGAAAGAAACACCAAATGACTAAAAAATTGAAAGAATCTGAACCAGCTGAATACGTATGTGCGAAGACATCAGAATAAGAAACTTGGGGGCTGTGTCCACATTATTTCATTTGTTTAAGAGTTAAATATAAATAGAGTATGTAAAAAAGATTTTTATTTGAAGTCACCATTTATGGAATTCATCTTGCAGAAGTGTGATGCAGGCATGGGAAGGATCACGTACACATATACCAAGGATGAATCCTCTGTCACGCAAGATGCCTCAGGCATCCAGCAATTAAACTTTTGAAATTAACTTTTTATTTATTTATTTTTTTTAATGAAGCAGTAGTAGTTTTAATTATAGTGTCAATTAACTGTAGAATTCCTTTTGAAAAAAGAATATGATATATTTTTAATCTTTAAGTTAAATTTATTAGTATTTGGTGTTTTATTAGTATTAAATGTATCAGTGTTATTTCAGAAAAATAAGTAATTTTCTGAAAATGACAACACAGCAGACGTATGTCTTCCGTCCTTCCTCTTATCCTCTTTCTCCCTTCTTCTCAGCTTTGTTTGCCTCTCCATCTTCCTACACCCGTTGTCCATTTGTTTTTTTTAATCTACCATCTCTCGTCTATCTTCCTCTTCTCCTTGCAGCCTGCTTCTCTACCTCCTGACTCCTCCTTGCTCCCCCATCTTCTGCCTCCTCCTCCCTTGTCCATCCCTCTCTCCCTCTAAGTAATGAAAGAGGGATTTTTGAAAGAAAGAGAGTGAGAGAGAAAGAGAGACAAGCAGAAGGAGGAGGTTGAAGTGGAGGGGTGGGTCCCTATAAGAGCAGCTGCCTCCAGCCTCCACGTAGCCAGAAACACCACACTGAGACAGAAGAAAGGAATCATACGCTGACAAACTGCATTCACCCAAGGGACCTCCTATTGGCAGCCAAAGAACAGGTAAGGAATCCTTGGCGAGCAGGAGGGAAGTAGTACAGGAGGAAAAGAAACTGCTTGACCTCTGACCTTTATATAAAGATTTTTTTCCTTTGTATTTTTCTCAGTATTGTTATGTACTAACAGTTTGTTGTGTGTATTATTGAAAAAACCCCATAGAAGCTATACATTTAGATTCATTTGCCTCGTCTTAGTTCCCTAAAGGGTGACTGATGTTGCATTGCAAGCCCTGTTTAGACAGCCCAAAAGATAACAATGAAATCTAAATATAGCAGAAAATACAAGATAAACAGGAGGAAAAAGAAACCAGACTCATATTTTCATGCTTTTGTGAATCCTTTTTAACAGTAAAGCTTTATTATCCCAGTCAGTACCTGTCTTCATTGCTACGCTGTCACCCACACCTGGTGGAGTCTCCCAGGATAAGTACTTTAATAATTACCGAGTAATAATTACTTCTGTGTTGTTGCCTTCTGACATTTGAGCTTAATCTCACTGATCAAAAAAAAAAATCTTAAACGGTACTTGACAGTGTGAGTTAACACAGTGCCTCAGGTTAAACACTGTGTTCAATAGAGTCAATGCATCTGCTCTAAAAGAGCAGCTACAGACCTCAATGTTCCATAATATGTATGATTAAGAACTTAGTCATTAGTGTTGATTAAAAAGCAGACAGGATGTAGAGAAGACAGAGCGTGAAGTGAAGAGACTGCATCTGAGGAGCACACATGCATTTTAATTTGTAAGCACATTGGCAGGTAGCAGAGAGAAAGGTCATAAATTGCTGGTCATGATTTGTCATTAATCATCAAGCTCTGATTCACAGCTGATAGGATCCAGGAATGAAAGAGGAATCTTTGCAGGAATATGTTGTTTGGATTCAGCTGAAGTAATGAAAGGTAATTTGGATGAGCGCATGTTGCCTAATGAGGGTAAGATTTTGCAGAACTCCCTTCATCAGAGGAATATTTTTAGATTTTTTTTGACGCAGTTGCCTGAAGGTTATGTTGTTTTTAATGACAGCTTCTGCCACATTCTTCATTAAAGTAAAAATACTTTGGGTTAATTATGACCAAAACAATTACATGAACATCAGCCAGTATGAGCTCTCACGCAGTAGAGACTTATAGACTGCTCTCAGCTTATTTTGAGTCACTGGTGTAATTTGGAATGAACATTGCTACTTTAAAAAGTAGCGGCTCAGAAATAAAGGGTTCTACTGACAGCAACTGTGAATAAGTCTCAAGCTTGTTTTGTTGTTCTTATTCAGAACCAGCTATTCAGCTCCCTTTATAAAATATAGAGACATAAAAGGTTAAATTGAGTAATATAAATAGATTTTATTGACATATAAGGCACCTGGACACATCTGGCCTGTTGTTTTGCTCCAGACCTCAATGATCTTTATAACCCTGTTCAAGAGTCGGAATAATGAATCGAGCTAAATAGGATTGATTAAAATGGTTGGCTCTTTTATCAAATTTATCAAATGACAATTTGATGACACATACATCATTCATTATAGTTTTTAATGTTTTTTAATTAATGAATCATGTTGTCTAAATAACAAATGTAATAATTCATTTATTATTAATCATTATAACTAATTAATTAATCAACTTTAAACGTGAATCTTATTTTTCTGTCATTTATTTGCATTAGCGGTACTAATACCTGTAGAAGTAGAAATAGCAGTAGCCTCCTTTTGACATAGTTCATTAATATTATTCTTCCAGTGCCTTTAGGCATTTATTAAACTCATTACTAAGAGCTGCATTTATTCAAGCTCTTAAAAAAAAAAACCTTTATAAAATCAATAACAAACTTGAGTATATCTTTATTATATCAAAAATTAGCCTAAGGTTATATTTAGCCTGGGGCACACTTTTCCTTTGACCTTCAAAGAAATTGCTTAAACAAAGGCAACACTTATAATGGATTTTCCTGTACTAAACGTTTGTTTAAAGGCCTTTTTAACAACCGTTAATCCCTGGTCTTGCAAGTGCATGTGTCAGTTTATATTCATCTCCAGGAATATGTCTGCAGACAGTGCTTTTAAAAAGAATAAAAAGACTAATAAAGAAGCGTCTGCTTTCTTACACTTCACAGCAAAATTTCCTGTGGGTACAACAGATCAGGGTACAAGATGTTCCTATAGCTGTCTCGTTGCAGGAGTTTTGCACTGACTGAATAAAACCAGATAAGTAATATCTTTGGTGAGGCTGCATGACCACTAAATGACACTATGAAAGTTTAATGTTTAAATTTTGAGGAATACTTTGAAAAGAAGTTGAGGATTTGGCTTGGGTGGTTTTAGGTAAACACGCTTTTGTATTCAGAGATACTGATGTATGCAAAATGAGGTTTATATTGTAGCTCAGTTGTACCATCCTGAAACACATAATCTTGTAGTGACGATCATCCTTTCATTTTGTGGGTGATTTCATTGTGTACCTGCAGACAACCTGACAAACACTGCCAAAGTGACAATGAGAGATGGTGAGAGAGATGGGATTTCAAAACAAACTGTAATTGCAAACAAAATGTTTGAAATGTCTAAGACAGCCATCTTAAACATTGTAGAATCAGTCCAAAGGAACAAAAGAAGGATCACTCACAAAGTTCTGAGTTTTTATGTTCATGACATAGCTTGTCTTACGAGTTTAATTTCTCCGGGTTTTTTTTCACACATGAAAATTTCTTAAATTTCTTATCTCTATTGGAACTATTTTTAACTCACACCTTCAGCCAAATGCATCAACTATAATGTTTCTCCTGGCTTGTAAATCACTTCTAATCCATAGTTCTCTTCTATGTTATCACTAAATACATTCCACAATATCATTATTTTTTTATAGTGAGATATATATATTTTATTCCGGCACAGTTTGTGTGAAGAACCTACAATTTCATTGTACATGTTCTATTCTATTCTATTCTATATGGATAAACTCGTTAACACTCACAAAACATTCTCATTTAGGGTAGAAGGGGAAAATGGAATGAGGAAATGATTGCTGGATCATAGGTCACACATCTCTGACAGCAGCTTTGAACTGCCTGTGAACGTGTGGACTTAATCCAAAGATACAATGTTCCTAACACAGCAGGGTCTCCAGCCATCCTTTTATGCTTATCTATCCTTTCACAGACCCCTCTCCTTATCGTTTTGCTGGCCATAGTGTTCCACTTTTCCTCTCTGTTTCAACACCAAAGAGAAATGATTCATATCAGATACAGTCTGTTGAGCAAGAAAACCCTACTTAAGGTTACTTAATTTCTTCGATATCTACTCGAGAAAAACCTAGAACTCATGATTACTGCTGTCTAGATACAGTCTCCATACTTTCTCTCCGTCTTAACCCGAGGACATATTAAAAGACCTGGATGTGACCTTTTTAGTGGCCAATGATGAGCCTACTCCCTTGAAATTGCATGTTTCCTCAAACTAAATTGCAAGAGCAGAAAGGCATAAATGGAATTAGATTTTTTTAAAATCTATTAAGGCAACAACAAAGCTTTGATCATTAGCGGATTTGGCAGGCAACAAATAATTGTTACTGAGCATACAATAGATTTATTATTCAATCTGGCATTGCAAAATTTACTTGTAGTTCCTGCCACATCTGCTACTGCTACATTTTGATATGGGGAAGATTTGAAACATGATAGGTTTCTATGCTCTTATGCATGACACTTGTACAAGCCTTACGCAAAATTATTTATTTTTATATTTGTTGCCTAATATTAGCCAGTGATGGGAGACAGGATGTGAAAAATGTTTTTTTTTAACAAGAAAGCCAAGTGCTTTGTATGTCTAATAGCATCTCAATCACCCCCCGCAGCCTGTTATACTTTTTATGAATCTGTCAGATTGTAATTAATCTTGTATTTAAATTAACTTACTTATAATAATACAAAACAAGAAAAGATTAAGAATTAATAAATAAACCGGCAACCACCACACAGTAAAAAAATGTTTATTATTAACAAAAGATAAACATTTGTTAAACTTATTAACAAATCATTTTAACATTTAGATTTTTAAAGCTTTTCAAACTAACAAATTATTGTCAAAGACATCATGCTTCAGTAAATGGGTAGGCTCAGTGAAAGGGGAGAAAAATCTGGTTTTGAAGGAACTTGATCTACAGCTTTGGCTTTACAGATGATAGTGTAAATAAAGTTCAAGGGAAATTATGTCTGGCACGTCCATGTTCCAAATCAGGAGTTAGTAATTTACTGAAACTTCAGGAAATTTGGTCATAGGGCTTGCAGTCTGAGCCACAATTTGACCAGTTCATTTCAATCATCTCTCAGTGAATCTCTGTAATAACTTGAAAAAAGTGCCAAAAGTCTAGTTTTGAGTAGGCATTCCGGTTATGTTGTGATGAACAGCATCGTGACATGGCATCGTCACTGTAGATGTTTTCTTTGTCACTGCCCCCTACTGGAATGGCGTAGAGCAGTTTAATATACATCTTAAAATGTAATTTTACATCGTTGACAAGAAAAATAAGCACAGCTGGATTTAAAATTTGTGCTTTGAGTGTAAACCTAGCTTAAACCTGAACTAATTATAAATAGAATTCCTTATTAGGGAAAATGTCTGCATTAGCCTCGAAATTGTAGTTAAAAGTCTAAGTCTAAATATACTTTAAACCTGAATTAGATTTACAGGGAAATTAGCTAGACTGCAAACCATACACCACAATAATAGGCTGCAAAAAATTTCTACTGAAGAGTTGGTAAATTTTAACGAGGGGATCTATGCCAGGTCTCTCTCGGAAATGAGATTTTTAGTCTCAATGAGATTTTTACCTGGATAAATAAAGGACTAATAAATAATAAAAATGTAGATTGACTTACCTTTTCAATAAGCATTAAGTGGCCATTTGAGGAACTGCAATTTTTGGCACTTTTCCAGCCCCAGAGGTTGCTGCTTCTTGGTGGCTAATGCAGCCTCCCATCTCTTTCATCAGGTCATGGTAAAATGTTTTGACTGTGGTACTGAGACCAACTTGTCAAGCAAAATTAGTCTAAACTTGACATTAGTGTCATGTCCCTGTCATTGTACACCATCACTTTTGTATCACAGAAGTTTGAAGAAAAGGTAGGTTAATAATAATAAAAAATCTTAACAAGATGTTTGGGACTGTCAATAATTCAGCAATTATAGAAGGAGCACAGGTGTAACTAGTCATATTACTGATGGCTCCTTCCATTCAGGCATGTCCCGGTAAGACAGCCTCAGTTGAATTTGACCATTTGTGTTGTTATCATATTAGTTACACCTTTGCTCGGGAATAACATCTCATTGTGAAAACGCCTGCCTTTGTAGTCTTGTAGGAAATTACATGTAGTGAAAGCCCATTTTATAGACTTACAAATGGGCTAAACCAAGGAAAGAAAAGTAATAAAAGTCATATTTGTTCAGGTGGCATAGAAAATAAGAAATTTGACTGCATCACCTCATTTTAAATCATAAACAATATCAAGAAAAATCAATAGGAAACCAGTCTGGTGTGACCTCTGTGTAAGTATGTGTTAGTCACCTCTACGACGTCATTTGACTTCAGGTAATTTGATACATTGAGAAAGGAAATTGATTTAGCTTAGCGTGTCTGCCGGTAATGGCTTCAGCTGCTACGTCACACTCAGTCTGATTGACAGGGAACATGACCCCCTCCCCCAAAAGAACAAACAAAAAACCAAAACAAAACTTGAGGTCTTTTTCTAAATCAGGGGTGCCCAATCCCAGTCCTCGAGAGCTACCGTCCTGCAGCTTTTAGATGCATCCTTGTTCCGACACACCTGAATCAAATGAATGGCTTGTTAACAGGCCTTTGCCAAACTTGATGGCATGCTGAAGAAGTAATTCAACCATTTGATTCAGCTGAGTTGGAGTAGGGATGCATCTAAAAGCTGCAGGATAGTAGCTCTCGGGGACTGTTGTGCACCTTTGCTCAGATCTGAGATTTGTTGAATCA